>JABUQX010099207.1:35000-52588 GCA_015478945.1 Trachelipus rathkii
TGTTCTTATCATTTTTTTTTGGAACACCCCCAACTTCGGGATAAAATCTTCTCCCTCTCCCCCTCCCCCTTCTCCTCTTTTTCGGCTGGCAAAATCCATCAACGAGATTCATTTTTGAAAAAGATTAGATGTCTATCTGTTGTGTTGTTCCTAAACGCTATTATTAAAAGATATCCTCTGGTAAGATGTGTTTTTTTTTTTTTGAGTTTCTATATCATTTAAATTTATTTGAGACCTAAATAAATTTTTTTTATAAAAGAGCAATACCGTTTTAAAAATTTTCCCTAGACCTGAAGCCTAGGCCCAGAGGACTAGTTTTTGAAATTTTTTTTATATATTTTATTTTTAGCCATACCAGATTTCAGAAAAAAACTACTAACATATCTTTCTTTCTAGTTGGGTTCTTTACATCTGATTTATATTATTATTATTTTTAGGGCAGTTAGCCATGGTGAAAAATGTGAAATCCCCGCTGAATATTATTATTATTATTATTGTTAATATTATTATTATCATTAGGGCAGCTAGCTATGTTAGGGGAGCTAGCTAAGGTGAAAAATGTGAAATCCCTGCTGAATATTATTATTATTATTGTTAATATTATTAATGTTAATATTAGGGCAGCTAGCTATGGGGAAAAATGTGAAATCCCTGCTGAATATTATTATTATATTATTAATATTATTATTGTTAGTATTGTTATTATTAGGGTTGCTAGCCATGGTGAAAAATGTGAAATCCCTGCTAAATGTTATTTTATTTAAATATCTAAAAAAAAAATTTGATTCCCTTCCTCACAGCGAATATCATTTTTGTAGCGGGAAAATATTTTTATTTTAAGTTTTCTTTTTTTGATTTTTTTTTACGCTTCCAAATAAACTTAACACATTTATTTGGTAGCGATTTTTCGGAAGAAGGCGCACGCCCTACTAGACATGATTTAGGCCATTTTTATATTCTTATTTAATAAGTTTTTTTATCTTTTCGCTTCCAAATAAACTTAAAACATTTATTTGGTAGCGATTTTTCGGAGGAAGGCGCACGCCCCTCTACTGACATGAGTAATCACGACTCACTGATATTTATTATTATAAGTTTTTTCTTTTTTATTTTTTATAACGTTATATCCAACTTCAAAAATTGTATTTGGGCGGCGATTTTTCGGAGGAAGGCGCACTTCCTACTGACATGATGGTGTTCCATTTTTCTGGGACTCTGACATATTTTAATTTTTATATCTGATAGGGAATTAAATAATATTATTAATTTAAAACCTTAGAGTAAATTTTTTTTCTCAAAGGGTTAAAATTTTGATTTTTTATATGATTTGCAGGTGGTTATTTGATTTTCATTTGTGCCTGAAGGTTTTATGAGGTTTTATAAAAACGGTTTTGGGCTTGTGTAACAAAGTCAGGCCGTCTGATTTTTTTTGATACTATGGCTTAAAATTTTTAGGAAGTTTTGAAAAGGCTGGGTCTAACTTTGTTGCAGGAAGTATTGTTAATTTCTGAATGTTTTTTTTTTCATCTTTCAGAAAGTAATTTTAACTTTGAATGTATTTTTTTTCAGAGCTGCTAATATTGGTAAAATTTCTTTTTGAAAGAAATTTTTAATTTCATACATAGAATAAGACATTTTTATATGGGTTGGAATAAAATTATGCTTTTGATTTTTTTTTTTTTTTTTTTTTTTTTGGGGGGAAACTATGAATGTAATCTGGTTGTTTTTTTTTTTTTTCAGGAAATCTTTTTGCTTTTTATTTTTTTTTTTTTTTTTTTTAACGAAGATCAGTGTTTAGTTTTTTTTACAGAAATTGGTTTATTAAATTTAAATTTATTAATTTCAGGAGTTTTGAAAATTTTGATGATATTTTTATTTATAAATTTTTTTTTTCTCATTTCTAAAGATTTTTCTCATCATATATGAGAGGGTGTTATGTAAAAAATTTTTGATAAGGCGTTTTAAATGACCGGTATTTTTGGTCCTCGATTTTTATGTATATCCTATATTTCATTATTTATAGTTACAAAATTTTGGGTTTTTATTTTTAGTACCGTAATTTTGGTCCTCGATTTGTAGGTATATTCTGATTTAGGTGTTCCCTTTCTTTTATTTATTTTATTATCTGGTTTGAGAAAATAGGAAATGTTTTCTGGTCTCTAATTTCATTTCGTGTATGTCGATATTTTATAGGGTGCCAGGTTGAACATTTGTAACAGCATCTGGTATTACTATGGTAACGAAAATCGATTTTTATGATTTTCTCTTGTGGTGTGTATTTATAACTTTCTCAGAAAATTTTTTTTGAATGTAAAAGATCTTTGTTATTGGATTTTAATTTTAATCTTAAATCCACCACATTTATATTTAAAAAAAATTTTTATCTTATGAGCTTTGGTTTTTCATACGAGCATGCTATGAAGATTTGTAATGAGTATTTAATTTTTTTTATTATTGGCTTTTGTATTGATTCCATTTTTTTTTTTTTTTTGTATTTTTTAGGCAACCGTGGTATGAGATTAAAATAAACAATATTGGAAAAATTGTGGTTTTCGTTGCGCACCTATCTTAAAGGCATCCGATTGAATATTCCCAGCAAGCAGTATTTGGGAAAGCGGCGACCTAGAGAGCAAAACACACACTTCGCGAAGCACGGGAGATCTCAAGAACATACCCATTGGTTGCCAGAAAGAAATCTAAAGGAACAATTACAATATCAGGTTAGACAAATATCTCGCGTTTTTCAAATTTTAAAGGCTACTTGCAAATAGTATATTTTTTTAAATACAGTTTTTCACCCCTTTTGAATATCTTGAATAAAAATAGCCATTTCTTTAACATAAAACTTAAAGTAACAATTTTGGGGTCATATTTTTTTGTACCAATAATACAAATACGCACATTTTGCCACACTACAGAGGCACATGATCCTCTTAAGTATATAATTTTCACCACGAATATCCATGCTCATAATGCAAAGGAAAAATAATATTGCCACATCGCACTCAAAGGAAACCGTTTTCCAAATATAGTATGAAGAAATTTAAAACCGAGAAACCAATCTCTCTCCATCAAAATTCCTCCCCAAAGGAATATAAAGATCCTCCAGATCTATTTGAGTCGCTACAAAACTATCAAAATGAATCATCATCCCTCTCCCAGAGGCAAAAATTTGATAACTACGCTAAATATGGAAGTAGCAGTTCAGCCACTCTTGGTAGTTTCGATGCAATTCTCAATGTACTAGATAACAGAAACGCCACCACTCACTTAAAAACTTTTGTTACCGTTGAGGAAAACATTTCTCACAATTCACCTACAAATGTAAATTTAAAGGTAAAACCTACTTTAAACTCGCATAACAAAAGTAGAAAGTATTTAAATGGAAAAAGTTATGTAGGTCACAATGATTGTAATTCACATATTTTTATAGATATTAATGGATTACATGCCAAAACTTATTTAAATGCTCCGCTAAAATATGAAAATTTTAAAGATGTTCCCTCATGCAAATCATTTCACGATAATGTTGCTAACCATGTTTCACATTCCATATTTGATGCACATTATTTTAATGTTCCATGTAAACTTAATGAAAAAGCCTATCAATATGCTAAAACTCACTCTACTACTGTTGAAAGTAGAATGCACAATGTTCCAATTGAAAATTATTTAAATAACTCTAATAGCGAATATAAATTTATTTCAAATGTTCAATTCAATAAACCTAAATTTCATACGACATTTATTAAAAAGGGCTTTTTATATAACAAAACAAATTACGATTGTACGCCCAAATCGAGTTCAATGGAGATTTTAAATATACATTATTTGAATGTTAAAAAGCGCTCCACATCTCCTTGTACTTTAAATGCAGCTATAAATGTATATCACAATGACCTTACTTCCTCTTTCCCTTTTGAGGACACTCTCACGGATGAGATATTGCCATCTGTAAGTTCTAATGTTAACAATTTTGTAGAGCACAATGTTTTTAAATCGCAGGTTTTTATAAATAATAATGATGGAAATTTTAATGGAAATTTTAAAGATGTTAACACATGCCTAGCGTTTCACAAAAATGTTTCTCAGGCAGCTCTAAATTCTCATTATTTAAATGTTTCAAATAATGCTAACTCACTTTCATTCAACGCTTTGAACACTCCTGAGGTTGATGGGTTGTTACCTTCAGAGAGTGAAATTGATAAAAATATGGATCAAAATATAAAATATTTAAATGTGGAAAATGTTCCAAATTATATGTGTGATCAAAAAGAACCCGCCAATGTTGTCTCTCTTAGCTCAAATTCACACAACACACTAGATAGGGTGCAAAATGTATCTTCTTTTTATTTTTTCAGTTCTGAGTACACTGCTGATGATGAGGTATCCCAAGATGTTCCTGACGAGGTACAAAATGAGATGCGGGGAGGATCTGTAGATTTAATAAGTGATAACTTTAATCCAAATGTATTCCCTTCTAGGGGTCCTCCTGCTCAAGAATCTCATCAAGGTCTAAAAGACCAGGTGGTTGGTAATTTTAAAAATGATTTTCATAAATTTACTACTTTTAATAATAACGTTAATAATGCTGCACATTTACATTATTCTTTACTTAATAATACTAGCTATAACTTTAATGAGGTCAAAATACAAATGGAAATAGAAACAGTTCAAGTAGAACATGACGAAAAGGTAAAATCCAACTCTGAGCTTTCACACCTCACAAGGGGTAACCCTATCACCCGTTTTAGTAATAATACTAGGATGTGGGATAGGAACTCTTATATAACTGAAGACACAATATCTCATACTAAAAGCAGTAGTAATATGCATGACAAAAGTCTGGGTGAGTCCAGTTTAGCACTTCATGCCGCAGAGAGGAAGAAAAATGAGGAAAGTATGGATGGTGTAAGCATTGATATTGATCTTGCTTCAGCGCAGATGGAGCATTGGGAAGGAAATACAGAGATGGAGAAAGGTGTTAAGGTATGCACAGGGGTGCACAAGTTAAGAAAAGCGATGCTTTAGGCATCTCAAAGGGCACTCTTATGCATGGTAATAGTTATGTGACTACATTTCACAATAAAGTTGTGGGAAAAGGGTTTAGAAAGCGCACTTTCAACCCTTTCATAAGGAAAAGAAGGTTCAGTAACACGCATGACATAAGAAATATCTCAAAGATAATATATACTAGAATAGGTAATATTACTTCCGATTTATCTTTAAATGGGGATATAGTTTTAAATGAGGATTGCAAAATGGGCCAAAATTATATACACACGCAGCATAGTTTTAGAACCTCTCCCTCTTGTTCTGATTACATTACACCCTTTCAATTTAAAGATACCACTAATTCTTTCGCTGTGTTGCTGAAAAACTACGATCTCTCCCCACCATTAATGTCTAATATAGATTTCTCTTTACCTTCTAAGCACGCTAATACTATTCCAAACGAGAATCTCTCTCAGTGCACTCCACCTCCCCCTCCCCCTCCCCCTTACACTCAAAAAGACTCCTCCGATACCGTTTTATCTTTTAGTGAGGCAATGTTTTCAGACTCTTCATTAGATTCTCACATTCCTGTTTCTGAGCAATTTGTATTACCCTTTCAACCTTCGCTTGTTAAATATTTAGAACCTCACCCTTCAGTTGATTCCTCTCAAGTTGAAATTCTCACTTCTAAACACAATATGAGCTCTCTCTCTCTTCCTCAAGTAGCATCACACTCTTCCTTGCTCACAAATGACGCAGCTTCAATTTCAAACTCACAACCACCCATTATTAATTCACATTTAGAGAAAAAAGAATCGAACCCCACACCTCCACAGAACAAAAATTTTAAATCTCAACAACAAACTTCTTTCTCAACACATGATTTTTCAAATCTTTCTACTCAGACCACACCTATAGTAGACTCTAATATCATTTTATCTTCACAAACAGAACAGCTGGTAAGTTGCACCATTTATTTTTTCTTTCAAAGTAACTCTGCAAGAAGAATCCCACAGGAGTTGACTCTATCTTCCTCTTTTTACAAATAATACTAACTATCAGGGATGAATCAGACAACATATCAATCTCTTATTGGACCCGCTTACTTCCTCGATACTGATATATCTTTTAACTCTTATACATTAAACAATAAACGCTTCTTGATCGATAGCGGCTCTAATTCGAGCCTTTCAAAGAAATCTCTTATAGTAGAATTGGAAACCAAATTTGGAATAAAGATACCACTAGTAAAAACTCTGATAACTCTGAAGTCGATTACCGGCGATGTATTCCAATCAATTGGCACTAACCTACTTTAATATATTTCACATTAAAACAAATAGTCTTACATATAACCATCATTGTCAACAAGGACCTCCTTTGTGGTTTCAAGCCGATTTACTTTTAGGTCCAGAATTTTTTAACTTCAGTCCAAATATTAGGGTTTTGAAAGCTCACAAAAACACTATCTCTATTATGTCTGATACAGCTTACATTTCTATGCCTCTCATTCCTATATACCCACAACGTCAAAGCCTTCCTAAACCTCAGGTAAATCACAACACTTCTTTGCCCCTCTATCAAAATGAAACAAGCTTTGCAAATGATTTAATGATTGACACTGATACTACATATAAATTATTTATCATCGAAAATGTCACACTAGACCCATACTCTAAGACCACTCTATCTGTAAATGCTCTTTCCTTAGCACACTCTATCTGTAAATGCTCTTTCCTTAGCACATACCCCTCCCCCTAACCACCTAGTTTTAGCCTCGGAAAAATCATTTCTTCATAACTGTTTATTTATTGGCAGTGTTATGAGCACTGTTAACCAAGGTCAAATCCTTTTAGATATTAAAATGTCCGCCGCGCAACACACCTTGCAATCCAACTCTTTTTTGACAATAGCAAACCATCTTTTTACTCTTGATACCCCCTTTGAAACTTTGCACGTCAATTTAGCCTCCTCGTCTAAAGGTCTTTCTGCAGCGCAACTGCGGAAAACATATAAAGAAATCGTTCAAGAGTCTTTTAAAAATGAAGAGGATGAGTGTGCAACACTTACAGATCCGAATCAACTAGAAAATTTATTGGACCTTCTCATGTCCTATAAAGATATCATAGCATTAGAAGATGATGAGGTACCTATCTGTCCATTAATGAAATTCAAAGTGACCCTCAGAGATGACGCACCAAAGGTACTGTACCGGCCCCAGTACAGACTGCCCCACCGCTATCTCAAAACTATAGAGGAATGGGTGCAGGATTCCCTATGCAAAGGCTACATAAGACCCATTTCAAGCGAACACTCGGCACCTCTCCTAATCATTCCAAAGAAGGACGGGAAGGCAAGGGTGGTAGCCGACTATAGGCTCTTAAATTCGCACACCATTTTGACGAGATTCCCTTTGCCATGTATTAATGATATTTTGAGTTCTCTAGGTAACAGTTGCCTCTATACCTCACTTGATTTAAAAGAGGGTTACACCACTATGGAAATTGAAAAAGAAACTCAACCACTTCTCGCTTTTAGAACTACTAGAGGGCAGTATTGCCCCACCCGTTTGAACTTTGGGTTAGCCAACACTCCCTCAGCATTTGCAAAATTAATGGAGTTATGTTTACACCATCTTTTAGGCGACGCTTGCAGAGTTTTCCTCGACGACGTTCTTATCATGGGAACCTCTCTAGAAAACCATCTTGAAAACATAAAGAATGTCTTCGATGCATTTAGAAAAAACAAGCTGAAAATGAAGCTTTCAAAATGTAAATTCCTAAGAACTTCTCTACTCTTTCTCGGTTTCAAAATCTCCAAATATGGTATAAGCCCAGATCCTATAAAACTTAAAACTCTTACAGCTTTCAAACCCCCTCAGAGATGCGCAGTTTACTTGGTTTTCTAAATTATTTTTCTCACCTACTGGACGGGTACTTCCAAACTATTAAGCCAATTACACACCTCCTCAAAAAGAACAGCACTTTTTTCTGGGGTCCCGAACAAGCGGAAGCTTTCGAGATACTTAAGAACAAATTATTATTACAACCCCAGTTGTGTTATCCTGACTACAACAAGCCATTTTTCATCAACATTGATGCTTCAAACATTGCTTTGGGAGCTGTTTTATTTCAATTAGATGACAACAGTAAGGAGAAACCCCTCTCCTTTATCTCAAGATCTCTTTCCAAGGCGGAAACAAACTATCATACTCTCGAGTTGGAAGCTTTGGCTATAGTTTTTGCACTACGCAAATTCAAGAATACGATCTTTGGCTACGAGGTGACAATTATTACCGACACCAGCCTCTGATACATCTTATCAGACAAAGGCAGCTATCTGGGACATTAATTAATTCAACTATTCATTAAAACATTTTAATTAGAATTGTCTATAAACAAGGAAAACTTAATGTAGTTCCTGACTATTCTAGCAAAGCCTGTGCTATATCCTTAGCTGTGTGGGCTTGGATTAGAGCAAACCAGCCTCTACATTCTGTAAGCGCTGTCTTTCAGCAACTAATATGTATTTTGCTTAGTCTCCTTGCAGTTGTAAAGGCCCAACACATCGAGATGGCGCTGGAGAACCGGCTGCGAACGGAAGAGAGGTAACTTTTTATTCTGCAATCTTGGCTTTTGGTATTCTTAACTCTCTGGCATGAGACGCAAGTTGTGCAATATTCTTTCAATGTTAAACAGAAGAGTTTTTAGGAATAAGTACTTTTCCCTGATTCTATACACTGTTCTCTCAATGCCACAATGTCCAGATGGGGAGGAGTCATGTTAAATTCCATGATAGAATGTATCATTGAATCTGGCACCTGGAGTAAAAAAGGTCCCTCTTGTGTTTGAGTTAATGTTAAAATATCTCAATGTGACAAAGTCTAAAAGTATCAGCAGAAGTGTCTTGTTGCTGAAGAGGTTTATTCTATGGGAGATAATGGCTTTGCTAATCATAAAGATCCTTCCAACCTACTGCAGGCCTTTTTGTTCTTTATAAATGAGGTTTCTTTTTTTGTGAGATGAAAGCTAGTTTTTGGCAAAATTGTGTTTTGAGCTAAGGTGTACGTTAGAGCAGGTGGGTTTCGGCTTAAATAGTCAGGAACTACATTAAGTTTTCCTTGTTTATAGACAATCGTGGGATTAAAATGTTGAATGAATAGATTCCAACGCTCGAGTCTCCCAGATAGCTGCCTATGTCTGATAAGATGTATCAGAGGCTGGTTGTCGGTAATAATTGTCACCTCGTAGCCAAAGATCGTATTCTTGAATTTGCGTAGTGCAAAAACTATAGCCAAAGCTTCCAATTCTAGAGTGTGATAGTTTGTTTCCGCCTTGGAAAGAGATCTTGAGATAAAGGAGAGGGGTTTCTCCTTACTGTTGTCATCTAATTGAAATAAAACAGCTCCCAAAGCAATGTTTGAAGCATCAATGTTGATGAAAAATGGCTTGTTGTAGTCAGGATAACACAACTGGGGTTGTAATAATAATTTGTTCTTAAGTATCTCGAAAGCTTCCGCTTGTTCGGGACCCCAGAAAAAAGTGCTGTTCTTTTTGATGAGGTGTGTAATTGGCTTAATAGTTTGGGAGTACCCGTCCAGTAGGTGAGAAAAATAATTTAGAAAACCAAGTAAACTGCGCATCTCTGAGGGGGTTTGAAAGCTGTGAGTTTTAAGTTTTATAGGATCTGGGCTTATACCATATTTGGAGATTTTGAAACCGGAAGAGTAGAGAAGTTCTTAGGAATTTTACTTTTGAAAGCTTTCATTTGTCACTTGTTTTTTCTAAATGCTCCGAAGAATTCTTTATGTTTTCAGATGGTTTTCTAGACGAGGTTCCCATGATAAGAACGTCGTGTCGTCGAGGAAAACTCTGCAAGCGTCGCCTAAAAGATGGTGTAAACATAACTCCATTAATTTGCAAATGCTGAGGGAGCATTAGCTAACCCAAAGTTCAAACGGGTGGGGCAATACTGCCCTCTAGTAGTTCTAAAAGCGAGAAGTGGTTGAGTTTCTTTTTCAATTTCCATAGTGGTGTAACCCTCTTTTAAATCAAGTGAGGTATAGAGGCAACTGTTACCTAGAGAACTCAAAATATCATTAATACATGGCAAAGGGAATCTCGTCAAAATGGTGTGCGAATTTAAGAGCCTATAGTCGGCTACCACCCTTGCCTTCCCGTCCTTCTTTGGAATGATTAGGAGAGGTGCCGAGTGTTCGCTTGAAATGGGTCTTATGTAGCCTTTGCATAGGGAATCCTGCACCCATTCCTCTATAGTTTTGAGATAGCGGTGGGGCAGTCTGTACTGGGGCCGGTACAGTACCTTTGGTGCGTCATCTCTGAGGGTCACTTTGAATTTCATTAATGGACAGATAGGTACCTCATCATCTTCTAATGCTATGATATCTTTATAGGACATGAGAAGGTCCAATAAATTTTCTAGTTGATTCGGATCTGTAAGTGTTGCACACTCATCCTCTTCATTTTTAAAAGACTCTTGAACGATTTCTTTATATGTTTTCCGCAGTTGCGCTGCAGAAAGACCTTTAGACGAGGAGGCTAAATTGACGTGCAAAGTTTCAAAGGGGGTATCAAGAGTAAAAAGATGGTTTGCTATTGTCAAAAAAGAGTTGGATTGCAAGGTGTGTTGCGCGGCGGACATATTGATAATATCTAAAAGGATTTGACCTTGGTTAACAGTGCTCATAACACTGCCAATAAATAAACAGTTATGAAGAAATGATTTTTCCGAGGCTAAAACTAGGTGGTTAGGGGGAGGGGTATGTGCTAAGGAAAGAGCATTTACAGATAGAGTGGTCTTAGAGTATGGGTCTAGTGTGACATTTTCGATGATAAATAATTTATATGTAGTATCAGTGTCAATCATTAAATCATTTGCAAAGCTTGTTTCATTTTGATAGAGGGGCAAAGAAGTGTTGTGATTTACCTGAGGTTTAGGAAGGCTTTGACGTTGTGGGTATATAGGAATGAGAGGCATAGAGATGTAAGCTGTATCAGACATAATAGAGATAGTGTTTTTGTGAGCTTCAAACCTAATATTTGGCTGAGTTAAAAAATTTGTACCTAAAAGTAAATCGGCCTTGAAACCACAAAGGGAGTCGTCTATGACAATGAAATTTACAGGTACAACTATGTGTTTAATGTGAATATATAAAGTGGTAGTGCCAATTTGATTGAATACATCGCCGGTAATCGACTTCAGAGTTATCAGAGTTTTTACTAGTGGTATCTTTATTCCAAATTTGGTTTCCAATTCTACTATAAGAGATTTCTTTGAAAGGCTCGAATTAGAGCCGCTATCGATCAAGAAGCGTTTATTGTTTAATGTATAAGAGTTAAAAGATATATCAGTATCGAGGAAGTAAGCGGGTCCAATAAGAGATTGATATGTTGTCTGTTCATCCCTGATTACGTTAGTATTATTTGTAAAAGAGGAAGATAGAGTCAACTCCTGTGGGATTGTGCTTTGAGAACTACTGTGATCGGTGTTTGAATTTGAAAAAGATGATTTGGTTTGAGATAAAATGATATTAGAGTCTACTATAGGTGTGGTCTGAGTAGAAAGATTTGAAAAATCATGTGTTGAGAAAGAAGTTTGTTGTTGAGATTTAAAATTTTTGTTCTGTGGAGGTGTGGGGTTCGATTCTTTTTTCTCTAAATGTGAATTAATAATGGGTGGTTGTGAGTTTGAAATTGAAGCTGCGTCATTTGTGAGCAAGGAAGAGTGTGATGCTACTTGAGGAAGAGAGAGAGAGCTCATATTGTGAATTGAAGTTAAAATGTTAATTGGAGAGGAACCGACTGAAAGGTGCGGTTCTAAATATTTATCAATTAATGGTTTGGAAGGGAATGTGAGAATCTAATGAAGAGTCTGAAAACATTGCCTCACTAAAAGATAAAACGGTATCGGAGGAGTCTTTTTGAGTGTAAGGGGGAGGGGGAGGGGGAGGTGGAGTGCACTGAGAGAGATTCTCGTTTGGAATAGTATTAGCGTGCTTAGAAGGTAAAGAGAAATCTATATTAGACATTAATGGTGGGGAGAGATCGTAGTTTTTCAGCAACACAGCGAAAGAATTAGTGGTATCTTTAAATTGAAAGGGTGTAATGTAATCAGAACAAGAGGGAGAGGTTCTAAAACTATGCTGCGTGTGTATATAATTTTGGCCCATTTTGCAATCCTCATTTAAAACTATATCCCCATTTAAAGATAAATCGGAAGTAATATTACCTATTCTAGTATATATTATCTTTGAGATATTTCTTATGTCATGCGTGTTACTGAACCTTCTTTTCCTTATGAAAGGGTTGAAAGTGCGCTTTCTAAACCCTTTTCCCACAACTTTATTGTGAAATGTAGTCACATAACTATTACCATGCATAAGAGTGCCCTTTGAGATGCCTAAAGCATCGCTGCTTTTCACCTTTTCATCCTCTGTGCATACCTTAACACCTTTCTCCATCTCTGTATTTCCTTCCCAATGCTCCATCTGCGCTGAAGCAAGATCAATATCAATGCTTACACCATCCATACTTTCCTCATTTTTCTTCCTCTCTGCGGCATGAAGTGCTAAACTGGACTCACCCAGACTTTTGTCATGCATATTACTACTGCTTTTAGTATGAGCTATTGTGTCTGTAGTTTTATAAGAGTTCCTATCCCACATCCTAGTATTACTAAAACGGGTGATAGGGTTACCCATTGTGAGGTGTGAAAGCTCAGAGTTGGATTTTACCTTTTCGTCATGGTCTACTTGAACTGATTCTTTTTCCATAGGTATTACTACCTCATTTAATTTATAGTTAATTATAGAAAACATATCATTATTAGAATAAGTAAATTTATAAAAATCATTTTTAAAATTTAAAATTACCAACCACCTGGTCTTTTAGACCTTGATGAGATTCTTGAGCAGGAGGACCCCTAGAAGGGAATACATTTGGATTAAAGTTATCACTTATTAAATCTACAGATCCTCCCCGCATCTCATTTTGTACCTCCTCAGGAACATCTTGGGATAGATACCTCATCATCAGCAGTGTACTCAGAACTAAAAAAATAAAAAGAAGAAACATTTTGCACCCTATCTAGTGTATTGTGTGAATTTGTGCTAAGAGAGACAGCATTGGCGGGTTCTATTTGATCACACATATAATTTGGAACATTTTCCACATTTAAATATTTTATATTTTGATCCATATTTTTATCAATTTCACTCTCTGAAGGTAACAACACATCATCCTCAGGAGTGTTCAAAGCGTTGAATGAAAGTGAGTTAGCATTATTTGAAACATTTAAATAATGAGAATTTAGAGCTGCCTGAGAAACATTTTTGTGAAACGCTAGGCATGTGTTAACATCTTTAAAATTTCCATTAAAATTTACATCATTATTATTTATAAAAACCTGCGATTTAAAAACATTGTGCTTTACAAAATTGGTAACATTAGAACTTACAGATGGTAATATCTTATCCGTGAGAGTGTCCTCAAAAGCGAAAGAGGAAATATTTTCATTGTGATCTACATTTATAGCTGCATTTAAACTACAAGGAGATGTGGAGCGCTTTTTAACATTCAAATAATGTATATTTAAAATCTCCATTGAACTCGATTTGGGCGTACAATCGTAATTTGTTTTGTTATATAAAAAGCCCTTTTTAATAAATGTCGTATGAAATTTAGGTTTATTGAATTGAACATTTGAAATAAATTTATATTCGCTATTAGAGTTATTTAAATAATTTTCAATTGGAACATTGTGCATTCTACTTTCAACAGTAGTAGAGTGAGTTTTAGCATATTGATAGGCTTTTTCATTAAGTTTACATGGAACATTAAAATAATGTGCATCAAATATGGAATGTGAAACATGGTTAGCAACATTATCGTGAAATGATTTGCATGAGGGAACATCTTTAAAATTTTCATATTTTAGCGGAGCATTTAAATAAGTTTTGGCATGTAATCCATTAATATCTATAAAAATATATGAATTACAATCATTGTGACCTACATAACTTTTTCCATTTAAATACTTTCTACTTTTGTTATGCGAGTTTAAAGTAGGTTTTACCTTTAAATTTACATTTGTAGGTGAATTGTGAGAAATGTTTTCCTCAACGGTAACAAAAGTTTTTAAGTGAGTGGTGGCGTTTCTGTTATCTAGTACATTGAGAATTGCATCGAAACTACCAAGAGGTGGAACTGCTATTACCATATTTAGTGTAGGTATCAAATTTTTGCCTCTGGGAGAGGGATGATGATTCATACTGATTGATAGTTTTGTAGCGACTCAAATAGATCTGGAGGATCTTTATATTCCTTTGGGGAGGAATTTTGATGGAGAGAGATTGGTTTCTCGGTTTTAAATTTCTTCATACTATATTTGGAAAACGGTTTCCTTTGAGTGCGATGTGGCAATATTATTTTTCCTTTGCATTATGAGCATGGATATTCGTGGTGAAAATTATATACTTAAGAGGATCATGTGCCTCTGTAGTGTGGCAAAATGTGCGTATTTGTATTATTGGTACAAAAAAATATGACCCCAAAATTGTTACTTTAAGTTTTATGTTAAAGAAATGGCTATTTTTATTCAAGATATTCAAAAGGGGTGAAAAACTGTATTTAAAAAAATATACTATTTGCAAGTAGCCTTTAAAATTTGAAAAACGCGAGATATTTGTCTAACCTGATATTGTAATTGTTCCTTTAGATTTCTTTCTGGCAACCAATGGGTATGTTCTTGAGATCTCCCGTGCTTCGCGAAGTGTGTGTTTTGCTCTCTAGGTCGCCGCTTTCCCAAATACTGCTTGCTGGGAATATTCAATCGGATGCCTTTAAGATAGGTGCGCAACGAAAACCACAATTTTTCCAATATTGTTTATTTTAATCTCATACCACGGTTGCCTAAAAAATCCAAAAAAAAAATGGAATCAATACAAAAGCCAATAATAAAAAAAATTAAATACTCATTACAAATCTTCATAGCATGCTCGTATGAAAAACCAAAGCTCATAAGATAAAAATTTTTTTTAAATATAAATGTGGTGGATTTAAGATTAAAATTAAAATCCAATAACAAAGATCTTTTACATTCAAAACAAAATTTTCTGAGAAAGTTATAAGTATACCACAAGAGAAAATCATAAAAATCGATTTTCGTTACCATAGTAATAACAGATGCCGTTACAAATTTTCAACCTGGCACCCTATAAAATATCGACAAATACACGAAATGAAATTAGAGACCAGAAAACATTTCCTATTTTCTCAAACCAGATAATAAAATAAATAAATGAAAGGGAACACCTAAATCAGAATATACCTACAAATCGAGGACCAAAATTACGGTACTAAAAATAAAAACCCAAATTTTGGTAAAACTATATCATTATGCTGTGCTGAACTTATCATAAATCGAGGAACCAAAAAATACCGGTTCAATTTAAAACGCTTATCAAAATACAAAATACAATGCACCCTCTCATATACGATGAGAAAAAATCTTCAGAAATGAGAAAAAAAAATTTATCATAAAATATCAAAAATTTTCAAAACTCCTGAAATAAATAATTTAAATTTTTAATAAACCAAACACCACTCTAGAAAATCTAAAAGTAGTTCGTTAAAGAATAGACAGAAAAAAATTTAAGAGCAAAAAGATTTTCCTGAAAATAAAAAAAACACCAGATATTTTCATAATTTTTCCCATAAAAAAAAAAAAAAAAAAAAATCAAAAGCCATAATTCTTTATACAACCCATGATATATTATAGTACGTATATTGTTATGAAAAATAAAAATTTCTTCAAAAAGAAATTTACCTAAATAAACATTGCCTCCTGAAAAAAATACATTCGTAAAATTACTTTCTGAAGAGATTTAAATTTTAATAAAAACTTAAAAATGCTTCCTGCAACAAATTAACCAGCCTTTCTCAAAACTCCTAAAAATTTTAAGCATAGTACAAAAAAAATCAGACGGCCTGACTTTGTTACACAGAGCCCAAAACCGTTTTTATAAAACCTCATAAAACCTCTTTACAAATGAAAATCAAATAACCACCTGCAAATCATATAAATCAAAATTTTAACCCTTTGAGAAAAAAAATTACTCTAAGGTTTTACGTAAATTCATTATTTAATTCCCTATCAGATATAAAAATTAAATATTTCAGAGTCCCAGAAAAATGGAACACCATCATGTCAGTAGGGCATGCGCCTTCCTCCGAAAAATCGCTACCAAATAAATGTTTGAAGTTTATTTGGAAGCGTAAAAAAAAATAAAAAAAAAAACTTATAATAATAAAAATAAATGCTATCATGTCAGTAGGGCGTGCGCCTTCCTCCGAAAAATCGCTACCAAATAAATGTTTTAAGTTTATTTGGAAGCGTAAAAGATAAATAAAACTTATATAAGAAAATAAATGCTAACATGTCAGTAGGGCGTGCGGTCCTTCCTTCCGGAAAAAATCGCTTACAAATAACAGTGTTAAGTTTACTTTGGATACGTTAAAAACCTAAATCAATAAAAAGAAAACTTAAAATAAAAATATTTTCCCGCTACAAAAATGATATTCCCTGTGAGGAAGGGAATCAAATTTTTTTTTTAGATTTTAAATAAATTAACATTTACAGGATTTTACATTTTTCCACCATGGCTAGCAAGCCCCCCACATATAACAATACTAACAATAATAATATTCATAATATAATAATAATATTGCTAATAAGGATTTCACATTTTTCCCCATAGCTAGCTGCCCTAAATATTAACATAATAATATTAACAAATAATAATAATCAATATTCAGGACAGGGATTTCACGATTTTTCAGATTTCACATTTTTCACCATAGCTAGCTGCCCTAATAATAATAATAATATTAAATAATAATAATAATTAATATTCAGCGGGGATTTCACATTTTTCACCATGGCTAACTGCTGTTTTTTTTTCCTGTCTAAAAATAATAATTTATATAAATCATTGTAAAGAAGGATAGAAAGAAAAAGATATGTTAGTAGTTTTTTTCTGAAATCTGGTTAATAGGCTAAAAATAAAATTATAAAAAAAATTTCAAACCTATTCTGTTTCTAGGCTTCAGTCTAGGGAAAATTTTTCAAAAAACGGTATTGCTCTTTTATAAAAAAAATTTATTTAGGTTCCTTTAATAACATTTTAAATGATATATCGTAACTCAAAAAAAAAAACACATCTTTAAAAGGGATATCTTTTAATAATAGCGTTTAGGAACAACACAACAGATAGACATCTAATCTTTTTCAAAAATGAATCTCGTTGATGGATTTTGCCAGCCGAAAAAGAGGAGAAGGGGGAGGGGGAGAGGGAGAAGATTTTATCCCGAAGTTGGGGGTGTTCCAAAAAAAAAATGATAAGAACAAGCTAACTGGGAAGCGGAGGTTGATAAAATTCCGTGAATAGTAACTTTTTAAAGAGTTTTTAATAAATAAATATATAAGTTTGGATGCTAAGAGATGTAAAATTTGTTGAACAAAACAGAGAAAGTACTACTAAAAATCATGATTTTAAAATAGGCGAACTGGAAACT
>JABUQX010099208.1:0-2500 GCA_015478945.1 Trachelipus rathkii
ACTTTTAGATTGTCCATCAGTAACTTCGGCTTCTCTCGCAGTGATTCATCAAGAACTAATACCAGTTCTGACACAGAAAATGATGATGAAGAAAACCACCATGTGACGCCTGATGCTGCTCAGAATGCTGCTACGCAAAGCTTGGATGTTTCATCTGCCCCAACGAAAATTGACCAATTGGAAATTATAAAGCTTTTATGTAAGAAGCACCCTATTCAATAGTGAAGGAAAAAGGACTAAATTAGCCAGTGACCCTTCAAAACTTATATTACGACATTTACGAAAATTTTGATAAAATTCACAGGAAAATTGGTGATCATATCGATTCGTCTTCAACAGAGAGTGTACTGCTCCAGCTGTATGGCTTTTGGAAGTAAAGATAATAGAGATTCTACATTTATTACCGGACATGACTCTTCTCTTAAGCATATTTATAAATCTGTTGAAAATTCACGAAAACTCTCAGTTATCCGTCAACTCGCAGCGAAGGGTAGCTTTCAAAAGCCAAAGGTCATGATATTTTCAACTCTTCTGACTATTAACCAAACCAAACAAGCGAGAAGAGAAGTTCACACCAGATGTTGGTTGTCAACGTTGAATGTTAAAGTTTTAATTTACTTGGGAAACAAGGGCATTGCGTACAGAGGAATAAAGCAGAAGGAACTTATACGCTTGACTCTACCAAATATCATGGTAATATTTCTCGAATGGTCATGTTGGGTTGCAAATATTATGTTGATTTTACCAAATCATTGTCAGAAAGGTATTTGAAGACAGCAAAAAGCACAGACTGAAAATAATGAACAAAAGAAAAGCCACTGGAAAGTTAACTAAAAGACCGACTGGAGAGGTTCTTTGTTGACATTTTTTGTCAAAAACCTTTATCAACAAGCTACTTAAATAATTGGTTCGATGTTCCGTGATATCATTTTTGAAAAGCACCTTCATGATTAGCAAATATCAGCTGATGGTAGCATAGTACTCAAGATGTAGCGTATGACCAGTTGGCATTGGCGTTATCCGCTATGTTTTTCAAGCGATAAGATATTGAAGACTGTTAAAAAAGAATAGTAGTCGATGAGTCATCTGGATTAAGCTTTGGACGAGCTTATTAAAATCAGAATTAGCCAAGGTGGCATTGCACCATCAAATATTATTGCTTGTTAATTTCGGAGCTAGCAATATGAAAGGTTGTTTTAACTGTCTACAAGCTCAGTTCAAAAAAGGAAAATGAAGATTATTTACACTCACTGTATGGGACACATGCTAAACTTGGTAGTTAGCTGATTCAACAGTAACGTTGCTCCAAGCAGAAAACTTAGTTGGAATTGGTGGAAGAATCAGCTGGTTTTTTTTAAGCTCGTCTTATAAAAGAATGGCCTTATGGAAGAGAGACCAAAAGAAAACATATTGCACCATGAAAAAATGCACAGGTGGCAAAAATAGGAGCCACAAGTTGGTGGAGCAAACATAAAGCTCTTTCTTCAATTAATTTATACGATGAAGGGATGTTTAAGAATTGAGAAAAGTGTAAACGCAGAGAAACTATTCAATTTATTCTCGGTTTTAAAAGAAATGGACCAAATACAAATCTAAATCATTGGCAAGAAATTTTAATCAGTCAATGGTACAAAATTTGAAAACCTATTTATGTCTATTGTTTTATTAGATTATTTCTTGTTATATCTCCCATTTAAAAATATTTACAAAGTAAAACCATTGACTATTCTACAACCTGGAACTTGGTAGAGAAACTGCTTCAACAAGTAGGAGATAAAAGGAGGTGATAAACACTTTCAGGCTCTGTATTCAAAAACAAAATATTATGCAAGTACAGTTAATAGCAAATTAGAAAATAACAGTATTGATGTAGAAGTAGAATTAGATTTCACGGAAAAAAAGACTTCAAAGAAAAAGGTAATGCCTGGTTGAAAAAATCAATAGGATGAAGCTTCTGGAATCTTCAAACTCTCAAAAACTATAAATTGTCTTTTCACGTGTTTTAGATGGTTGCACAGGACAAGCATCGAAGAAAGAATTTAGTACAAACAAAGAAATTTTAGAAGACTGTTCCTGGTTAGACCCAAAAAGAAATTTAATAAAATCGTAATGTGATAGTTTTCCTACGGAAGTCCTTTGTAATATTTCTAAACTTTGTAAAGTTGAAAGAAGTCAGTTATTGATAGAGCTGTAACAGTTTGCAGATTAGTATGAAAGTTTTACAATGGCTGAAAAAAACTTAAATTAAAAGAAAACAAGACAATCTAAATAGAGCTGAAGAAATCTGTGAATTTTGCGATGTAGAATCTGAATTTAAAGAAAGACGAAAATCTTTATGGTTGCTGCTCTGACAATAAACAATGTTTTCGGTGTTTATCATGCGCCTTTTTTGTTGTTTTTGAACTCTCACAATCTGGATTGTTTACCAACCTGTGTGTAGCTTACAAGTTTGTACTACCCATACCTTGTACACAAGTCACCTGTGAAAGGGTATTTTCTA
>JABUQX010099209.1:0-7500 GCA_015478945.1 Trachelipus rathkii
ATATATATATATATATTAGTATATATATAATATATATATATAATATATATATATATTATATATATATATATATATATCTATACTATATATATATATTATATATATAATAATATATATATATATATTATATATATATACAAAAAATATATATATATATATTATATATTATATTATTATTATCATATATATATATATATTATATTATATAATTATATATATATATATATATATATATATATATATATATATATATATATACATTAATCCCCTAATTTATTCACTCAATGAACAACTTAAAATACATTTTATTTAAACATTTTTATTTAAAAATAAAATGTATTTTAAGTTGTTCATTGAGTGAATAAATTAGGGGATTAATGTATTTATATACATATTAAAGTGCGAAGTGAAAATAGCATATGTAGTAGATCATGGCCCAGGCACTTTAAAAGTGAAAGTAAATTTGACCATGAGCGCTGCTTCGAAAAATCGATCCCCGTAGGAGATCGATTTGAGTCAAAATCGAACCCCATAAGGGTTCGTTTTTTACGCACGCGAGCAATCGCACACACACACCACACACACACACACTACACATCACACACACACACACACACACCACACAACACACACACACACACACACGAACACACACACACACACCCGGAGGAGGGTCCCCAGTAGAAAGGAACGGTATGCATAAGAGAAGTGGAGAAAAGAGTCGGAGTCGAAATCAGAGAAGGAAGGAGTCGGAGAAGGAGTCTGAGTCAGAGGAGTCGGAGTTGACAACGGTACCGGTGCTTGAGCCGGTGCGGTACTGAGTTAAATAAATATTCCGTTTAGTCCAAATTTGCGTATCAAAATATATGTTTATAAGGTCGTAGAACTTGAATATAGAGGATTGTATAGTTTTCGTATATGGGTGTTCTTGGGGACCCCCGGAGAGTGGTTTTCCTAGAAGAAATGGCAAAGGAACGCAAAAACAGAGAGAAGATGGAGGAAGGAAGAAGGAGGAAGGAGGAAGGAGGAGGAGAAGGAGGAAGGAGGAAGGAGGAAGGAGGAAGGAGGAGGAGGAAGGAGGAAGGATGGAGTCTGAGAAGGAGAACGAGTTTGGTAGACAACCGGTGCTGGAGCCTGTTGTGGTAAATGATTAGTAAACCATTCCGTTTTAGCCTTAGACTGACGATTTATATTTTCAAAATCTTTTTAAAACATCACTAAAATATATTGTTTTTGGCTATTTTTTTTTATATTATAAGTTTTATTTTACATTTATTCTTTGGCAATTTAAATTTTGTAATTTATTTGCAAATTTTTATTATATGTTACTTATTTTTTAATTTATTTTTGTTTTATTTGCTTAAAACATTTTGTTTTTACTAAAAAAAATTATGTTTTACATACCCTAAAACATTAAATCAGTAAATCATACACGCATCCCCCAGCCCCTCCCTACCCAACCGTGATCTATTGATCTATTGATCTATTGATTTAAGTCATATTTTTTACCAAATTTTGTTTTAATACCATAAAGCGTAATTAGTAAATCAAACCACCCTCCATCACAATCCTGCCCTCCGTGATTTATTGATCTATTGATTCAAGTAATATTTTGTTCCAAAATTTTTATGTGTTACATACCCTAAAGAAGTAATTCAGTAAATCAGTAAATCAAACTACCCTCCAGCACCCTCTCCACCATACTATGATCTATTGATCTATTGATCTATTGTTTCATGTCACATTTCGAGTATCATTTTGGATAAACAACATATAATCAAGTTCTTTATACAGTGACCAACGAATATATGTAAACGTAACAAAGTTTTCACATTAATAAAGCTAACAATGCATCACCTGAACTAAAAATATAATGTACAACGAACAAACCTAACACACCTTAAGCACGAATAAACTGTTACATTAACAAAGTTCCACACCACATTTATCACAGTAAAGTAACTAACATAGCTGCAAAAACGTAACCTATTGCCACGACTTTGTCAAGTTATCTCTAACATTCAATGTTAACTTTACATTAACATGATAATATTGACAAAAATTTATCATAACCTTGTCTAATTATCATACAGACCAACGAATATATGCTAACGTAACAAGTTTTTTACATTAACTTTAGTAATATTTAACTAAAAATTTATCATAACTTAATGTAAACTATCATAATTCCAAAGAATAATTGCAACAAACAACGTTTTATTTCGAAACATATATAAAAAATAAGTTTCTTTGAGTAAAATACTCATACGTAATGTAATAGTTTACTGATCCTAAAAAGGCAGTAAATCAGTGAATCAATAAATCAAACCACCCAGCCCCTCCCTCCCCTTCTCACCTTCTATGATCTTATAGATTATTGATTCAAATCATATTTCGATATTCTATTTTGATTAAACATAGCATAAAAATTAGTTCTTTCTTATATACTAACCAACGAATATACTCTAACATAAAAAAGTTTCCACATTAATAAAGCTAAATAGCATATCTCAATCTAGAATATAATGTACAACCGAACAAACTAAACACCCTTAGCAAGAATAATTTACTAACATTAAAAAGTTATAACTTAACGCAGTAGTTATCTCACAGCCGTACAAACGTAACCTATTCACATTTTTTTCAAGCATATCTCTCTAAATATCAATGTTAATTTTACATTAAAATGGTATATTTAACCAAAACTTTTTCCATAACCCTGTCTAAATTATCATACGAACAAGAATAATATGCGAACGTAAACAAAGTTTTTTTTACATTAACATGGTAATCTTTAACAAAAAATCACAAACTTTACCTAACTATCCATAAATCCACGAATAATTCAATCATAACAAAGTTTTATCCAAAGATAACATAAAAATAACAAGTTTTTATCAAATCTAACATAAAAATTTCTTTGAATAAAATATCATAGTAAATGTGTTTAAAGTTTTACTGATTTAAAAGCAGTAAATCAATAAATCAGTAAATCAAACCACCCCCCCCTCCACTCCCCTCCCCCCCACCCTTCCATGATCTATTAATCTATTGATCAATTGATTCATGTCTTATTCGAGGTATCATTTTGGATAAAACATAACATAAAAAATAAGTTCTTTATATCATGACAACTGATATATGCTAACGTAACAAAGTTTCTTTTAACACCCAATAAAGCTAACATATCATAACTGAACTAAGATATAATGTAAGACGACAAACATAACATATCTTTACGCAGCCGAATAAACAGCAACTTCAAGTTCCATACTTAACAACAGTAAAAGTAACTAACATTGCATACAGAACGTAACCTATTCACATTTTTTCAAAATTGTCAGTATTTGTTTATTTTTACATTAACCTAGTAATATTTAACAAATTTTATTATAACCTTAACCTAATTATCATACAAACGCAACGATACATGCCAAGGGTAAAAATAAAGTTTTTCACATAATAAAGCTAAAATCATAAACCTGAACTAAGAGTATATGTACAACGACAAACCTAACATACCTCACGTATGAATAATCTGCTAACTTTCACAAAATTCCCTACTTATCAAAGGAAAGTAGCCTAACAGGACATACAAAATCAATGTATCACCGCTTTTCCAAGATATATGCATGCAGCTAAAGCATAAGTAAATTATCTACACAAATTCCTTCCAACGTGACCATCTACAAAAGATACCAGCATCTTGAACTATGGAATGGATACAACCGTTCATCAATGTTTCACGCTATAGCAAATATAACTCAATTTGAAACTATGAATAACAGTTAGCATTAGGCAAAAATTCTCGGGCAACCTAAATTCACTCAGCAAAACTTACCTAACCCACCGTTTCTACACATCACACAGTTAACACAGGTAAGTATCTTAGGAAACTTTCTCTAACAATCAGCGTTAATTCCATTGTCAGAGAAATATTTAACAAAACAAACAGAAATTAAAAATAGCCTAACATATCTAACACTTAAAATGGGCGAAAACCTACAATAGATACTAACATTTGGAACTACGAATAAGACATTAACATTTGGACCTATGAATAAGTTCTCAACCTACCCCTCATTACACAGCAAAACTCAACCTATCCCTGCTTTTCAATCATATCATCAGCAGCTAAAAAACAATATTATCTAACAAAATTCCTTAACAAAGTGTCCAAACTGTCAAAGATACCAGCATCTTGAACTATGAATTGATACTACATAGGGCACAGCCCAAAGGGCTGTGCCCATTACCACTTACCTCCCTTCGGGGTACCTCGAGATGGGTCTTCATACATCTCTCTGGGGTGATCTCCAAGTAGTGGGGCTCGTCGCTGAAAATTGTTCGGTTATGTATAGTAAAGATTGAGATTATGTTGATGAGTGAGCCCATTCGTGAAAGCTTTTGTAGAAACATGAAAGTCTTCCTAATGATAAGCCTACAGTTTAAGCCTAACTGAACCTCTGTGCCATATCATCAAACCTTGGTAAGTATGATAGTTAGTTTCTTTGTAGGGGTGTAAGGGAGTAGGTTACGCTTTGTGATGCTGTGGTAGTTACTTTACTGATATTAATCAGTGTACTTTGTTAATGTTGACTGTTTATTCGTACGTAAGGTATGTTATGTTCTTAGTTTAGGTGATATTATGTTAGCTTTACGGTTATTAAAACTTTGTTTTGAATATTAAATACTACTATACTCTAATACTAAAAAACCTATGAGTAATATTACTGTACTTACTGCTACTACTACTACTACTACTGCAGTAGTAGTGTTAGTAATATTGTCTTGCTTCTACTACTACTTCTAATAATAATAATAATAATATAATAATAATAATAATAATAATAATAATAATAAATAATAATAATAAATAGTAATAATAATAATAATAAAAATAATAATAATAATAATAATAATAATAATAATAATAATAATAATAATAATAATAATAATAATAATAATAATAATAATAATAATAATAATAATTTAAGCATATATTCGTACTTCATTTCCCCAAAAAACTCTCTGTAATCATGCCTAGTGACAAAACAAACAGTTTGTCCATAGTTTAGCTTAAGATTGTTAATACTTTGTTTAATGTCGGCAGTTATTCACGCTTAATGATGTCAAGCGTATGTTAATGGCACATATGTTTTTAGTTCAAGAAATATTATGTTAGCGTTTTTCGTTTGATCTGTGTGATCGATAGGTTATTTTATGATATTTGACAGAGAATTTTGCTTATGTCCACGTTTATTCATAGTTCAAAATGATGTTATATTTGATACGCAAGACACTTTGATGAATGTAGTATCAATTCAATAGTTCAAGATGGCTGGTATCTTTGATTAGCGTTGGAACTTTGCTAAAGGATTTTGTTTGATACTACTGCTTTAGCTGCTGATGATGTGATTGAAAAGCAGGGTTAGGTTGAGTTTTGCTGTATAATGAGGGGTAGGTTGAAGAATTTATTCATAGATCCAATGCTTAATATCTTATTCCGTAGTTCCAAATGTCCTACAATAGATACTAACATTTGAACCTACGAGTAAGTGTTAGATATGTTAGGTTATGTTAATTTCTTTTTACGTTTTTGTTAATATTACTATGACAATGTGAAATTAACATTGATTTGTTAGAGATATGATAATTTCGTAATATTTCTGTGTTAACTGTTTGATGATGTGCTATAAAGGTGGGCTTAGGTTAAGATTTTGTTGAGTAATGTTAGGTTTGCCAGAAAACTTTGCTAAAGTCTACGTTTATTCATAGTTTCAAAATGATGTTATATTGCTATGAGCGCACTTTGATGAAGGTGTTTCAATTCATAGTTCAAGAATGCTAGTATGCTTTTTGATAGATTGCGTCACTTGGTTTAGGATTTTTGTTAGATAATAGCTGCTTTAGCTGTTGCTTGATTATCTTGAAAGGTGGGTAACATTTGAGTTTTGTATGTCCTGCTTAGCTACTTAACCTTTGATAAGTAGGGACAGTTGTGAATGTTAGAAGATTATTCATACGTGAGGTATGTTAG
The DNA here is from genome assembly GCA_015478945.1 of Trachelipus rathkii. Lineage (NCBI taxonomy): Eukaryota > Metazoa > Arthropoda > Malacostraca > Isopoda > Trachelipodidae > Trachelipus > Trachelipus rathkii. The sequence continues at coordinate 6,041 of JABUQX010099209.1, forward strand.
GTTTGTCGTTGTACATTTATATTCTTTAGTTTCAGGTATGATATGGGTTTTTAGCTTTATTGATTCGAAAACTTTGTTACGCTTTGTTAGCATATATTCGTTGGTCTGTATGATAATTAGGTAAAGATATGATCAATTTTTGTTAAATACTACTATGATAAGGTAAAAAAAAACAATGATATGTTACAGACACGTTTGAAAAAGGTGAATAGGTTACATTCTGTATGCAATGTTATAGTTTATTTACTGTTGTTAAGGTATGGAACTTTGTTTAATGTTAACAGTTTATTAGTGCGTAGGTAAAGTTAGGTTTGGTCGTTGTACATTATATTCTTAGTTCAGGTTATGATATTAAACTTTATTGATGTTAAAACTTTTGGTCGTTAGCAATATATTCGTTGGTCAGTAATAAAGACTTATTTTTATGCTATGTTATCCAAAATGATACTCGAAATATGACTTGGATCAATAGATCATGGAAGGGTAGGTGGGCAGTTGAGTGGAGGGGGCGGATGGTTTGATTCACTGATTTATTGTTTACTGCTTTAAATCAGTTACTATTACACTTTACTATGTTTTTACTTATTTTTATTTTATATTTGGATAAAACTTTGTTATTTTATGTTATGTTTGGTAAAACTTGTTAATGTTTGCAATTATTTGTTTGTGGCTATGTTAGTTAGGTAGGTATGATTGAATTTTTTGTTAATATTATATGTTAATGTAAAAAAACTTTATTACGTTAGCATATATTCATTGTTCAGTATGATAATTAGACAGGGTTATGATAATTTTTTTTTAAATATTAACCATGTTAATGTAAAGTTAAAATTGATATGTTAGAGATATGCTTGAAAAAAGTGTGATAGGTTACGTTTTGTACGCTGTGCTAGGTTATTTTACTGTTGTTAAGTATGGAACTTTGTTAATGTTAGTAGTTTATTCGTGAGTAAGGTGTGTTAGGTTTGTCGTTGTACATTTATTTTCTTAGTTAAGGTTTATGCTATGTTAGCTTTATAATGTGAAAACCTTATTATGTTGGCATATATTCGATGGTTAGTATATAAAGAACTTGCATTTATGCTATGTTTATACCGAACGATACTTGAAATGTTGATCTGATTAAATAGATCATAGATCAATAGATAAATGGATCATGGAAGGGAGAGTAATTGTGAGGGGCTGGGTGGTTTGATTTACGGATTTTAACTGATTTTACGCTTTAGGATCAAGTAAAATTATTACACCTTATATGATATTTATTCACGAACTTATTTTTTATGTTTTTATGTTTGGATAAAACTTGTTATGTTGGCACTTAATTCGTTGGAAGTTTCTAGAATTAATTATGAATAAATTTTTGTTAATATTAATTGATGTTAATGTAAAAAACTTTGTTTCGTTAGCATATATTCGTTGGTCTGTAGGAAATTAGACAAGGTATGATAAATTTTTGTTAA
>JABUQX010099209.1:15000-33020 GCA_015478945.1 Trachelipus rathkii
ACAAAATTATCAATCACCATCTCGCATATATATATATTATATAATATATATATATATATATAATATATATATATATAATATAATATATATATATATATATATATATATATATATTATATACATATATTATATATATATATTATATATATATATATATATATATTATATATATATTATATATATATATATATATATATATATATATATATATAATATAATATCATAATGAACATAATCTTTAATATTCGTAATTGGAAATTTTATTTATATACATATAAAGAATAATAATATTCATAATATCATACGTAGGAAAACGATAAAAAAATAAAATAAAAAAATATTTTCAGTTAAATATGGCTAAAGTACTTGCAAGTACTTTGCAAATTTTCAAGTACAAAAGGTGCAAGTACAATTACAAAGTACAAGTAGTTTGAACCTTATCAAAAGCTTTATATATATATATATATATATATATAATATATTATATATATATAATATATATATATATAATATATTATATATTATATATATATATATATATATATATATATATATATATATATATATATACATTAGTGGTTCCCAAAGATCAAAGGACAGACCAAGGTTTGAGTTCTGTGTTTTCGGAGATATTATGCTTGTGTGGAGTATTAAGACTAGTAGAAAAAAAGAAATTGAGTTTCTGAAGAAATGAAAACAACCTTGTTTTCATTGCCAAAATTAGAAACTCGAGAATGGTCAGGGGTTAGTTGTTCCAAGGCTGCCCTTCTAGCGTAAGTTAATTGATGTTGTGAGGCGCGTCTTTGAAAATGAAAGGAGTAATGGAGGATGAAGTGGTCGACAATAGAAGTGAACAAGTAAAGAAGTAATAGAGAGAGAAACCAGTGTATATAAATTAAAGGAAAGAACTGTGGCCGTATACAACAGCTGCGATCGGAAAGGAAATCAGAGAGATCACAGAGGGAAGGATAGATATTGGAAGAAGGATGTTAAGAAATTAAAGCTTTGTGTCAGACTGTGCCGAGGGTTTTCGATAAGTCTATTTGTACAGTGAAAGATTCACTGAAATGCTGAAGGGCTGAGTGCCAAGAATCCGAAAGAAGGGAAAGATCACCGGTAGCAATACTGGCGATCAAAGATAAGATCAGACGAAATGAAATGTATCCAAATCTTTCTGTTAAGGATAGATTCAAAAACCTTAGAAAGAACATAAGTTGAAGAGATATGACTATAGTTTGAGGATTGAGAAGGGTCCTTTTTTCGGCACATAATGAATGATCACACGTTTCCGGCAGTAAGGAAAGGTCGAAATTAAAAGGAAAAGAAGGAATAGTTTAAAAAGGGATTGTGCAAACTAGGAAGCACAAGTTTTGGAAACCAAAGGTGGAATACCTTCAGGTCCGTGCGCCTTCTAAGTGCAAAGCTCATAAAGAGCAAAAATAACATCTTTAGATTAAATTACAATATTGAGCATAAAGGGGTTGGAAGGGACTGGGGGAGTAGGAATAGCTTCAGAGTAGTTTAAAGTGGAATTAGTAGCAAAGGTTTAAGCGAAGTGTTCAGCTTTAGTAGAAGGCATAATGGCAGTTGTCCCGTCGGCAGATACAGCAGGAGCGAAAGAGGAAGAAGCAAATTTAGATTTAACATTCTTCGGAGATGACAGAAAGAGCGTAAGAAAGAGGAACCAGAAAAGTTATTATATTTTCACATAGAAAATAGCTTTTAGTGTTACAAAGAAAAGATTTTGCACCATACCGAGATGAAATATAAGCTGCATGAGTTTTTGGAGCTTGAAGATGACGGCATTTCCTGATGGCAATGTCCCTTTGGCGAATAGCACGAGAATAAGTGGAGTTAAACCAAGATTTATTAGGTTTAGTTGACGGGAAAGAATATGGTATGTAAGTTCCCAAAGAGATTCTCCTCTGATATGTGTTCTGCACACCACGAAGGGCTCCTCTCACCATAGCAGAAATCATTTCAATGGAAATCAAAAAAGCTAACCAGTTAGCGGTCTTGATGTGTCAAAAACCTTTCCTCGCCGTAGGCTGCCGCATTTCCAGAGGAAGAATTGAAGAGATATAATAGGATATAGAGATATGAAGGTGATTGGAGGAACCCAGCGTTGGAAAAAGTTTAGAATCGAAGAATTTATGAAACTCAGTTGAGTTGGGAGACAGATGAGCAAAACATATCAATTTATCAGTAAATTTACAGGATAGCTTGAGCCATAAGGTAAATAATTAAGAACACTTTAAATCAGAAAGGCACGAAAAAAATGCAGCATCATTTCTCACATGGGAACAACAACCGCCTTTTCTGAAAATTGCACGGATATAGCTGTACCAAGTTAAGAGAATAAAATTTGCTGCCAAAAAGCTCAGACATCTAAATTTCGGTTAAAAATAGGAGATGAGGTTTAGAGGACGAAAAGTAATGTTCAACAAAATGAAAATTATATTTAAAACTGCGACGGTTGCAAAATTTATTAAGAAAGATAACCGTGCGTCAGAACAAGCCAGCAATTCCGTGACCAAGCAAACCCCCCCACCAGCGAAGGCAGGCAAACCCTATTGAACGAAAGGGAATGAGGGAGCTCTGATGCTATGTTTTTGTGAAGTCGAAGCTCTAGGCTCTCCGAACGCTAATCATGTTGGCTCTGAGTAATATAGTATACATATATATATATATATATAATATATATATATATATAATATACTATATTATATATATATATAATATATATATAATCTATTATATATAATTTACAGGACCCACCATGGCTCACAGAGAAGGCCATTCTGGGCTTGAATAATTCAACTCCGTTGGGGAGTTATGCCTATAATATTTTAAACGTCAAACGAAATTTGGAATCCCAAAGGAATGATTAAGTCAACAAACTAAAAAAAAACTAAGATGATATAATTAAAATAAAAAAATTAATCAAAAATATTCTCATGCTAATATATAGTAATATAATATATATATATATATATATATATTATATATATTATATATATATATATAATATATATATATTATAAAATAAAAATATATATATATATTATATATATATATTGGAGAAAGTCAGTATTGACCTGTTTGAACGGTAATCGTTGCCCCAAAAAAATAGGTACAGGTATCTTATGACCATAAATAGCTTTCTATTAGGATTTGTGATTCAAAAATATTATAGTATATGTTACGTTTTACTACTTCGTCAGTTTTTTAATTTTTTTTTTTAACGTAAAGGAACTACCAAGGGTATACCGAAACGATGGCAGGAGTCGGGGTCTCTCGGGCCTTCCGGGAAACGACAGGGTAGGACTATTTCCCCCTCCGGGGAGGGTCTCCGGAACCCCCGCTCTTTGGTATTCTGGGTCTCTTGTCGCGGGTTCTCCGCCCTCCCCTAAGCGGGGTAGTGGAAATCGTCCCCCTTCTGTTTCCCCGGTCGGCTTCGATGCCCCCTATTAAATTTTAAAATCGAACGAGAAAATAATGATATATAATATATATATATATATATATAATATATATATATAATATATATATATATAATATATATATATTACATAATATAAATTATATATATATGTAGATCTATTATATTAATAATATATATATTATAATAACTATATATAATATATATATATATATATTATATATATATATATATATAATATATATACTTATACATATATATACTATATATACTAATTATATATATGTGGTATATATATTATATATAACCTATATATATATATATTATTATATTATATTATACTATATTATATATATATAATATATATATATATATACTACATATATATATATATATATTATTATACAGTATTATAATATATATATATAATAATATAAATATATTATATATATATATATATATATATATATGATATATATATATATATAATAATATATATATATAATATATAAATATTATATATTAATATATAATATAATATATAGATATATATATATAATAGTATATATATGTAAATAATATAATAATATACGTATACATAGTTATAATATTATATTATATATATATATATACACTATATTAATATATAGTATATTATTATATATTATAATATATATAAATTGTATAAGTAATACTAATATAAAGTAATATATATATATAGACAAAGTCTACCTACGCTAATAATTTTTATATCATTTTCATTTAATAAACTGCATTTTCTGAGGACTAAAACGAAACACACACCCTAACGAACCAAGTTTCACGTTACAACTGAAAAAAAATATGAGTCTACATTGGGTAAAATGTCTAAAAATTCCTCCGCATCATAAAGTAAAAACTATGCATATTGGTAATTTTTTCTTTTGAATTATAACTTCAAAAATTAATATTTCCCTATGATTTTATATTATATTTTATAATAGTTTTATTTATAAGTAAAATTAAAAATTTTACTTTAGATCCAAAAGGTCAATAGGTTGCTTTGTCATATATATATAGTATAATTGATATATATAATATATAATAATATATATATATACTATATTATATATATATATTATATAAATAAGTATATACTATTATATACTATATATATAATATATATATGTATATATATATATATTATATATATATATAATTATTATATATAATATAGTATATATATAATACTATATATATATATACTATATACTATATTATATACTATATAATATTATAAATATATAATATTTAATAAATATATATGATAATATATTATTATATAATTTAATATATATAATATATAATATAGTATATATATAATTAATATAATATATATAATACTATAATATAATATATATAATATATATAATTATATAATATATATATATATATTATCATATATATATATATATATCTATATATATATATATATATATATATATTTTGCCCCAAAGTAAGTGACTGATGTTCGTATTTAATTTATTATTGGAGCTTTACCTGTATTATAGTATATCTCTTCGAGTATGCTATGACCCTTGGAGGTTACACAGCGGTTCCACTTTTCTCTACTGTCCAATCAGCAAAGTACCGGGAAAGTCATTTTCCTGAGGGTTTAGTTCACGTGTACTTGTATTTTTTAGTTATGAGGGCAGCACCCATCGTATGCAATGTCATTCTGATTCGCTGAACACGTTTTCGAAGTCGTTCCCGAAGACGACTATGTTAAATTCGTGATTAACTGGTCTGTCCAAGGTACAAATTCTTGTGCACAATACCATGCTGTCGAAAAAAAACAATAATCAGTGTTTTCACCTTGGACTTGCTCATACGTGCTTTCTTCGGACTAGGAGAATTTTTTTGTGTGCCATTCTGCACATTGCAGTTTGGTTTCAGGATTGTACTCAAAAACCCATGATTCATCACCTGTTGTAACTTTAGTCCAAAAAAAGTGCTCCATTTCGAGTCTTTCAAATAAATCTTACAAAGTTTTGGCCCTTGTTCACTTTCTGCTCCACAGACAGCTTTTGGCACTAGTTTGCACAAATTTTTTGCAGTGCAAATGGTTCGTTATAAAATTCTATGAACTCATTTGTTTTCCAAACCAGTTTCTTCTGCAATCCACTTGAACTGAAACGACGGTTTCTCTCCATTCACAGCTCTAACAACTATTCACATTTTATCGTTTTGACGAGATTGGCTCTTCCACAACGAGATCGTCTTCAATAATTTCTCGGCCCTTTTGAAAGCTTTGTGCCACTTAAGGGGAGACTTCATAGCAAATCCTCAACTATTCCAAACCGATAAAAGTAAATAATTTTTTTTAAACTAAGATATTTAATTTATGGAAAAAAAAAAACAAAATAAAAAACTGTTCGGTTTTTTTGGGGGGGAGAGGGGTGAAGAGAGATTTTTTTTTTTTAATTTCCACAAAAACTGCATAAAATCTTCAATTTTTTAAGATTTAATTTTTTTCATAAAAATACTCCAATTTAGTGTCGTAATAAATTTTAGTTAGACCTTATTTGAATTTTGTTTTATTAAATTGTGTGTGTTTTTGCAATCTCTGAAAAGTACTTGTGTCAAATTTTTGAAAATAGGAATAAGATCAACCAATGGATGACACCACTTACGTTCTACTAAAAAACATTTAATATAAACGTCAGTTTGTTTACACGTTTATATGTGAGCTTGGGCTAAACATTTGAAGAAAAATCTGTTCGTTTTTTTTAATGAATTTTTTTTATATCTCATGTAAGGGAAAAATGAAATGCTAGGAAAAACCACCAAAAAACATTGGAAAATTTTTCATTTTTTAGACGGAAAAAAAAAAACACTTTATTCTCAATAATTATATTTCATTATATATATATATAAATATATATATTAATATATATATATATTTTAATATATATATATATTATATATAATAGTGAATATATAAATATTATTATAAATATATAATTATATTAATATATTATATAATATATATATATATATATATATATATATAATATAATATAGTATATATATATATGATATATATATATATATATATATATATATAATATATATAGTGATATACTATGGGTTCCAAACAACCTTCTATGATTTAAAATAAGGTACAGTTTCAAAGCAGTTAGCCAGTGATGGTCCGCAGGCAGGTGAACTTGAAAACTGTTCCGAGATGTTCTTCTTTTTTGGGAGAGGGAATCGGTTAGTAGTAGAGCCTTCGTTACATTGTCTAACGCACGCTAGTTGTTCGATGTTCGTGTGTCCTGGCACGAGTGAAAATTTTTTTCCGTCTTATTTAGTTGCAAATTTTCTGCGAACGGCAGCATTTGTGCGAATGTCGGCGCATCCTTGGACTTTGGTCGGCAGGGTACTGTACCCATGAGCACCCCTGAAAAACGCCGTGTAGCCCCAGAAGGGGATCCAACCACCCTTCTGTGGATTTAAATTGGTAGCTGAGTTTCAAGCCAGTGATATTTGAAGCAGCGAGATTTGAAATCTTCCGGAGAGCCTTCTTTTTGGGGAGGCGCATCGGACTAGGGGTAGAGCCTCCCTGTACATCTTTGTCTAACGGCGACGCCGTTGTCCGATGGTTCGAGTCCTGGCAGGGAGTGAATTTGTTTCGTCTTATTAGGAAAATTTTCTCACAACACTCTTCTGTGCGCATGTCGGCGTTCCTTTACTTTGGTCGGTTTTTCCTGTAACCCAGGAGCACCCAGTAAGAGAATTGCCGTTGTAGCCCTCAGCGAGATTCTAATCACCCTCTTTGTTAATTAAATTAAGTGTCAAGTTTCAAAGCAATGGATATTGAAGAAGGAGATTTGAAAACCCGAGATGCGTTCTTTTTTCTAGGGAGGCGAATCGGACTAGTGGTAGAGCCTCCTGTATATCGTCTAACGGCGACGCTGTTGCTGGTTGAAGTCCTGGCGCGAGCGAAAATTTTTTTCGTCTTATTGGCAAATTGTCGTAAGAAGCATGTTGGGCGCCTGTTGGTCGGCTTTCTTTATCTTGGTCGGTTGGTCCTGTTTTTACCCATGAGCACCCCTGAGAAGTGCCGTAGTAGCCCCAGAAGGGGTCTTCCAACCATCCATCCTGGGGTAAATAAGTTCGAGGTTTCAAATCAGTGATAGTCGAAGCAGGAAACTTAAAACTGGATGAAATACCTTTTTTTATGGTGTTTCGATCGCGACTAGGTGGTCTAACGCTTTTTACTTTGTCTAAACAAAGACGGCTGTTGTCGATTGGTCAGATCCTGGCGCTAGTGAAATTTTTCTTCGCTACTTATTAGTGAATTTGTCGCAACAAGAATGTTGTGCCCATGTCGGCGGCCGTGATTTGGTTGGTTGCTTCTGTAACACTGGAGCAAACTAGTCAGAATGTCCGTTAGCCCCGAGGGGTTCCAAGCCACCCTTCTATTGGTGTTGAATAAATATGAGTTTTCAAATAGCAGTGATTATCGAAGCAGGAATTGAAAACGTTCCGAGATGCTTCTTTTTTTCTGGGGAGGCGGATCGCAATAGTGGTAAAGCCTCCTGCACATTGTCGAACGGCGACGCTGTTGTCGATGGTTCCAGTCCTGGCGCGGATGTGAGATTTCTTCGTCTTATTTATGCAAATTTGATCCGCAACAGCCATGATGCGCATGTCGGCGATCCCTGACTTTGGTCGGCTGCTCCTGGTTTACCCAGTGATGCACCCCAGAGAATGACGGCTGTAGCCCTAGCAGGGGTCTCAACCACACTTCTATGTGATGTTAATAAGTATCGAGTTTCAAATCAGTGATATCGAAGCAGGGAAACTGAAACACGTAAAGGAGGAATACTTCTGTTTATGTGGTGATCGATCGGTAAAATAGTGGTGGAACCTCTGTACATTGTCTAACGGTGACGCTGTTGTTGATGGTTCGAGTCCTGCGCGAGTGAAATTTTCTTCGTCTTATTACTGCAAATTTGTCGCAACGAGCAATGACTGTTCCCATGTCGGCGTTGGCCTTGACTTTGCGTTGTTGCTCCTGTTGAACGGATCAAACTAGCCAGGAATTTCTCTGTAGCCCCAGTAGGGGTAACAGCACCTTCTATGGATTTAAATAAGTTCCGTTTCAAAAACTGTCCCGAGATACCTTCTTTTTCTTGGGGGGGCAGATCGGACTAGTGGTAGAGCCTCCGTGTACATTGTCTACGGCGACGCTGTTGCGATTAGTTAGAGTCCTGGCGCGAGTGAAAATGTTTCTTCGTTCTTCATTATTTGCAAACTTTATCGCAACAAAGCATCTTGGCCATGTTCGGCGTGGCTTGACTTATGGTGTTGCTTCCATGCTAAACATCAAAATACGATTAGCCCCAGCAGAAGTTCTATATATACCTATACTTTATATCTATACCTCTTATTCCAGGACCAGTAGTCTCTCTACTATTACCATTAGCACCAGTTAATTCAGGCATACCGTCATGTTAAAGACCCTAGCCACATCAAGACTATTCTCTTACATCCACTAAGGATTCTTATTTGCACGAGGCCATGCTTTCCTGCATTCACAACTTTCTCATACTATAGTCTGCATCCATCCGTTCCCTATTCCACCAATATCCTAAATATTGAACCAGACATTTGTCCACTGCTCACCATCGTTAACATAACGTTTACAGCAGAGAACTGTCCTCACTCAAAACCATAACCTTACTCGTAGTCTACGTTTACTTCAAACCCTCCTTCACACCTGGCAAAATCTCTCACCAATCCTCTCAAACGTTTTTCAGATTCGCCACACTAAACCAAAATCGATCCGCATATAAATATTGTAGGCCCCCCCGCCCTTCTTCATTTTCCCATTACATCTCTAACACCATCCCTTGCTACCTCACCTCACCTCACCTCACTCTGATCTTTAATAACCAATCCATAATATATATATATATTATATTATATAGTATTAATCTATATAAATATAATATATATATATACTATATATATAGTATATACTAGTATATATATATAATATATAATATATATATATATATAATCATATATATATATATATATATATATTCTTTTTCAATTGAATCAATTTAAGCCTTTGATATATTTCATAAATAGATAAAAGAAAGATAATTTATTTTTTTCTCCCGGCTCCGGCTTCAACTCGACTATTAGTTTCCGCATGTTTTGAAATTGTTCAGGCACGTTATGCAAAAATTTTCACGTTACAAAAAATATATTTTATGAAATTTTATGCCCAGAATCCGTTTCCGTTTCATACTCCGGCGCTGGGGCTCCAGATCCGGCGCTGGATCGACAAGGTTTGCCACTATTTGAAAAATTGTCTCAGCACCGTCTTCTTTGATCAAATAAATTTATTCACCAAAAAAAAATATTGTATAGGAAGAAATTATTACCCAGAATCCGAGCTCCGGCTCCGTTTCCGACCTCCGGATCGGACCAACTAAGGTTTTCTGCACTATTTGAACATTGTTCAGCACGTCTTCCGGCAATAAATTTTTTCATCTAAAAAAATATTCCTTGAAAAAATTCTATTAAACAGTTAAGTCTGGCTCTGACTCCGGCTGCCGGTTCGACTCCGGATCCGGATCCGACTAAGGGTTTTGGAACTATTTGAAAATTTGTCAGCAAGTCTTCTCATTACATTTTTCAACTAAAAAAGTATTTCTTTTGCAAAAATATTTATAAACAAGTTCCGGCTTGTCTCCGACTCGGATCCTGCTCCGGATCCGTACATCAAAGGTTCCTGCACTATATGAAAATTGTTCAGCACATCTTCATTCAATAAATTTTTCACCTAAAAAGATTTCTTAAAAAAAAATCATACCCAAGACGCGGCTCCGGGTCTCCGACTCTGGATCCTGCTCCGGATCCGAATAAGGTTTCTTCACTATTTGAAAATTTCAAAACGTCTTCTTGGCAATACATTTTCGCCTAAAAAGATATTGTTTTGAAAAAAAATTAATACCCAGGATCCGGCTCCGGTCCCAGCTCCTGTTCCGACACCGGCTCCGAGTTCGGCTTCGGCTTCGGATCTGACTAAAGTTCAGCACTATTTGGAAAATGTCTCAGCACGTCGTCTATCATAAATTTCACAAAAAAAATATTTTTCGCTAAAATCATCTCCGGCTTCGACTTCGACTCCGGCTCCGACTCCGAGATTAAGGATTCTGCACTATTTGAAGATTGTTCAGCAAACCCGGTTTTTTCTTTTTCTTCTGGAATAAATTTTTCCTCTAGAAAATTATCTTCTTGAAAAAAATTTTATTACCCAGGTCCGGCGTCCGAATCTGATCGGATCCGGACCCGACTAAGGTTCTGCACTATTTGAAAATTTGTTCAGTATGTTTTCTGGCATTAAATTTCACTTGAAAAAAATATTTTTTGAAAAAGATTCATACCCAGGCTCCGGCTCCGGCTCCGGCTTCGGCTCCGGCTCCGGCTCCGGCTCCGGCTCCGGCTCCTACTCCGGCTCCGATTTCACTTTCGGCTCCGGATAGGACTAAGGTTTCTGAACTATTTGAAAATGTTCAGACGTTATATGGCAATAAATTTTTCACCTAAAATATATTTTTTAAAAAATCATACTCCAGATCCGGCTCCGGCTCCGGCTCCTGGATCCGGATCCGGCTCCAACTTCGGCTTGCTTCTGCTCCGGATCCTACTAAGGTTTCTGAACTATAAAATTTTCACCTAAAAAAATATTTTTTCGAAAAAATCATACTCTGGCTCCGATTCCATCTCCGACTTTGAATCCGGCTCCCGTCTCCGACCTCCGAATCTGGATCCGACTAAAGATTCTGCACTATTTAAAATTGTTCAGCAAGTTCTTCTGGCAAATAAATTTTTCATCTAAAGAAAATGTATTTCTTGAAAAAATTTATACCCAGGATCCGTCTCCGAATCGGATCCGATCGGATCCGGACCGACTAGGCTCTGCATATCTTTGGAAATTGTTCAGTGCGATCTTCGGCATTAAATTTTTCACCTTAAAAAATATTTTTTGAAAAAAATCATTACCCAGGCTCCGGCTTCGACTTCACTTGCTCCGGATCTGACTAAGGTTTTATGCACTATTTGAAAATTGGTTAGCAGACTTCTTGGGCAGACTAAATTTTTCATTCTAAAAAAATTATCTTCGGAAAATATTTACACTATTGCACCGGCTTGACTCTGGCTCCGGACTTCGACTGCGGCATTCCAACTCCGGATCCGACCGACTAAGATTCTGCACTATTTGAAACCTGTTCACCACGTCTTCTGGCAAAAAGTGCTAAGAGGACAAAATTTCTTGAAGAAAAAAATTTATACCAGATCCGGCTCCGAATCGGCTCCCGCTCCAGATCTGGATCCAACTACGGTTTCTGCATATTTGAAATGTGTTCCAGCATTTCTTATCTGGCTATATCTCTCTCTCCAAACACCTAAAGAAATATTTTTCGAAAAAAAAACAAACTTACGGAACCGGCTCTGACTTCGCTCCGACTTCGACTTCGATCCGGTATCCTACTCCGGATTCGCATCGACTAAGGATTCTGCATATTTGAAAAATTGTTCGTTACGTCTTCTGGCATTAAATTTTCAAACTAAAAAATATTTTTTGAAAAAAATTCATACCACAGGCTCCGGCTGAAGGACTCAGCTCCGACTCCTGCTCCGCTCTGACTTCCACCTTCGGCTCCGGTCTGACTAAGTTTCTGCATTATTTTATAAATGTTCAGTACTTCTTCTGGCATTAAATTTTATTAAAAATTTAATATTTTTAGAAAAAAATCATCCAGGATCCGGCTCGGCTCAGCTCCGTCTCCGTTCGGCTTCCGGTATTCCACTTGCAGATCAGTTCCAGATCCGAATAAGGTTTTCTGCACTATTTGAAAATTGCTTTCAGCAGATTTTCTAAAAAAATATTCTTCGAAAAAAGCGCGCGCGCGCTCCGGCTCCGACTCCGACTTCCGACTCCGGCTCTGACTTCGGATCCGGCTGCCAGTGATTACGTCTAAAGTAGCACAGTCGTGATTTGACTGATAGCGTATAAATGAACAACTTAGCAAAACATCTTTGCAATAAATTTTGCATCTAAGAGAAAAAATTATATTCATAAATAAAAATTAGCGCAGGATATGTGATATGGGTCAAATGGCCCGCCAGCTCCATTATTTGGCTGGGTAAAATCCGAAGAATGGGTAGGTTGGGAATATGAAAAAAATTAGATTTTTCTATAATTTATAAATAAGATACATTTATATCCTAAACCTGGAATTTGCGATATTTTTGACTGGGAATTGAATTTTGTTTCCGACACCTCTCTAGAAATAGTTCAAATTTAACTATGAAAACTCGTAATCTTAAATTTTGAAAAATACTCACAAGCATTTTAATGTACTAAAAAAGTAGGATTTCAATATATATTTGAAATTAGATTGATAAATAATATATATACAGTCGCAGAGTTGTGTCACCACATCCGATGTATGTATATAATCACAGGGATATAGCTCAAAAAAAAGGTAAAATAATCACATCCATATAAACGAATATCAAAAAATTCACTTAACTACTTTAGGTAAGAAAATAAGATATTCCATAATAACTGAAAATCAAATATCATGATGCCTGGCATTTTTTTTTATCAAAAAAAAATTCTTTGTTTCAATCACAGATATACTCAAATAAGATAATAGATGAAGCGGTTTACATTAAAAACTCGATTATATGGAGTTTATATGCTTAGCACACAATATAAAGTTACAGCCAACTCAAATTTTAATCAAGTATCCCATAGAGTTACGTTCATTTAGAAAAATATATTCCTCGTGACCTTACATATTGTAGGGCTCTATATACCGCATATTAACAGGTTATGAATAGATTTGTCAAAATTACCTCTAGATTTTCTCTGTGAGTTATTATGACCTAACCAAGACCAGTTCTGCACACAATTTCTGGATACTAGAGGGCCTGGAACCATGAGGAGAACTTATTTACCCTGGATGGATTTAAAAAATATGTAAAAGTTGGCGTGAGTTTTCAAGTAGACTCTTGGCGCGCTGATAAACTATTCTTATCTTACGAGAGACCAGCCAACTTTTCAGTTTTCGATTATTCTTCGGAATTATAACTCGAACTGCTTTGACCTTTAGGTGGTAAATCTGTGATTTATTCACAATAAATAAATACGTGGTGACGTCATTTCCCTACGTTTGCATATGTGTCTCTACCAAACGGCTGTTTTTAATTCTGTATGGATTGATTTTCGTGTATGGATGACTTTCATCCACTCTATCAATATAAAATATAAAAATAAAACATAACACTCTCGGAAAACTTATAATCTGCTAATGAAATTAAGTCGGTGGTTCATATGACGTTCGCTTGTAGGGCCGATTAGATAATTCTCACCTCGGATAGTGGTTTCACAGCTTATTGATTAGCCATCGGATGATAGCATTTTTATTATTGTTAACGATAATCGATAGTATGTTCCTTAGTTATAATTTCGAATATCAACTGATTTCAATCCTACTTGTAGTGACTCGATAATATTTCGTAACAATACGGTAAAAGAGAGAGAATCAGCATTAAACTTTTGCTCAAACGATTTCATATAGGTTTATATCTTATTCGCTAAAAGAGGATAACCAATAAGAGGCAACACTAAAGTACATTATTTTTAACTGCGTACGAGCAAAAAGAGTAGGATTATATATTACTAAATATAGTTAATATATATATATAATATATTATATTATATATATATATATATAATATATATTAATATATATATAACTATAATATATATTATATTATTATATATAATATATATATATATAATATATTATATTATATATAAATATATATATTATATATATATTATATATAATATTAATTAATTATATAATATATACTATGATTATATAATAATAGCAGTTCAAATCCATCTAGTTAGGTATCTACATTTATTACGGCAAGTAGATCATAATTCTAGCGTTAGGTCTAGGTTTACTAGGCATCGATCTCAATATAGCGATAGTGTCTTGGCTTAATTAACTCTGATTAGTATTCAGGTTATATATAAGGTTTTAGTATTGAAATATACACAGAGGATAATTCATGTCGTAAACTTGACAAATCTTTATATCATTAAACCGAACTAGCGGACCTAGGCCAAGCACCTATAGACCTATTACAGGTAATCAGCGAAATTATACCGCCAAGCCTAAGACGCTATAACAGATGGATCTACCTGCCGTAACTAGGTATACTAACGTAATAAATTTGAATGACGGTTTATATATATTATATACTTAATTATATATATATTATATTAATATTATATATATTATATTATAATATATATATATATATTTATATATTAATATATTATATTTTATATATAATATATATATATTTATATATATATATATATATTTATATATATATATATATATTATATATTATATATATATATAATAATATATATATTATATATATATAGTATATATATATATATATATTATTATATATATAATATAATTATATATATTATATTAATATTATATTCTAATGTGTTATTAGTTTTTTTATTATTTTTTGATTTTAATTTACGTATAAAAAAATAGGTCTTGCAGTACAAATTATTTTAATTTTTTTAAAATTTATTTAAGTAACATTTGTATATAAAATCGATAATCAGTGTCTTTGAGACCTAAAATAATATATATCTGAATTATTCGTGAAATTCAACATATAAACCATAGGATGATAATATTTTGAAAACAATATCGAAAATGTTTCTTTCTTTTCGCTACACTTCGCGCAATTACGGTCAAAACATGCATAGCATTAATGTACATTGATTCGCCGGTTATGATTTTTAGCGCACCACTTGTCTACTCTCTTAATATATATATATTCTTATCGAATATAAACTCTGCATTACGTGCTCAAATGTTACCTATATAACATCATCAAATTAGGAAAAACGTTTATTGCTTTTGAGTACCCATATATCTCTTGTGTATCGATGGTAAATGCTTATATTTCATACATGATATTCATATTAATGTTGTCTCTAGATAAATCCAACAATAAGTAACTACCACAAATTCAATAATATATAATAATAATAATAAAGAGGATAATAATAATAATATAGTAATAAGTGATAATAAATCAATATGAATTAATAACGTAATCAATAATAATAATTTAAATAATGGAATAAATTTAATCTACAATGTCGAACCATATATCAATAAATAATATAATCACGATAATAGATTATAATTGAATATATAATAATAATAATAATGTTTTTAATAATCGCTTTTCTTTTGTTTTTTATGTTTTGTATTATTATCAGTTTTAAATTTTCAGAGCAAAAATTTTTTCGATCAAGAGACAAAAGTTTTATATTCATAATTCTAAAGAAAACACGCAACTAACAAAACACATCTGCCACAACTATCATCTCCACGAGCAAACCCTCTGTTTCACACATATTGATCAGTCCCTCAATCATTCCACTCATTATCTCTCAAGCATGTAGTCGATTTGAAAAATTATGAAGTAAACCACTGGTGGGCGCTTATGACCAAGTGTGACAGTCGATCGTGAATCTATAGTGACTGGAAAAATGGCTATCATGACAGAAAATCCAATGCTGTCGGATCCTTCATCACTCCATACTCTAAAACTTCTGTCCATTGGCCTTGTCGGCCCTTCGCTTTAGTCTCTCTCAGAAATGCCCTCCCTAATTTGCCGCCGAACTGTTTGGCGTCGCCTTAACATTGGACACTGTTCTGCATTGACACTGTTCTACATTGGCACCGAAACCATTTAGTCTCACATGTATATAGGTTCTCGAAGATAGGGTGCTTGATGAAGAAAACGCCTGGTAGCTCTGTTGTGGTTTTCTGGTTTAAAGCAGGTGACCTTGTAAGCTGACGCCACCACCCACACATTGTGGTGAGAGACAAATGTAACAGTACTTGTTGAAATAAGATTTAATTAGCCCGTAATCTACGAGCCAGAATAAAGTCGTCGCCAGTCATAAAGCTCGCGACCGACCTGAGAGAGGATAAAAGATTATTAAGATTAATTATATACTCTTTTACTAAGTGGGCGGCATTTGTAAATTAAGTTTTCGAGTCTGCCATTGAAACATAATTTTTATCTGCTGAATCGAACTTATACATGTTTCAGCTTTTTTCGAAGAATTTTTAGCCCTTAAATCTACCATGGCAGAGAAAAGAAAAGTAAATAGTAAAATAGATATTCTATTATAGACTAAAATCAGAGGTGACTTTATATATGTTTCAGTAATTTTTCCTAAATTTTATGTGTCTTCGTGTTTCAATTCTACTAGAGAAAAATAAGAATCTCAAAAACTCAAATGGAAATTTAAAATTAGACTTTGGACTTCGCTAAAAGCTCGCAATTTGCCAGAAGCAGAGGGATATTTCTACAAGATGACTGCATCAATCGATTCGTTGGTATAATACAATAAGGATTTTTCTTATTCCTTCATATAAAATATAACCTATTTTTCATTCTACTATAAAATTACCAAACTTCCGCTTATGACCTTTCGCTTTTCAAGTTACGAATATAATATATATATATAATATATATATATATATATATATATATTAATTTAGTGATAAAGCGTTGATATATATTATATTAATATATTATAGTATATATATTATTAATAGGTATTTTAATTTATTATAATAATAATGATATTATAATAATTATATATATAAATTAATATTAATATATATTTTATGTATTTATATTATAATTTATTATATTATATATAAATTAATGACATAATGGATTATATATATATATATTATACTATATATAATATATAGGAATGTGGATAAATATGATAATTATATATATATATTTATAATGATATTATAAGTATGATATAGTGGGGTAATTAGAGAGGGGAGTGTTTAGACTGATCATAAGGTCTCCAATAAAAATTTAATGCGTCATCTTTACTGGTATTGAAAGACTTTACACCTGTTTGGAGGTCTCTCATGCACGCATTATGTATTACTGTGATATAAAAAATGAGTATGAAGAACATATCAAAGGATGGCTATAAAATTTAATTCGAGATTTTGTAGGTGTTCTGTACATAGTGTAGAAAAAATAAATATAATATGGACAAAAGGCAAGATGAGGATTAACTTGGTCTAAGACATCTCTGATTCATCTCAGATATTATGACAGATTTCATGTCTCTGTAATTAGATAGTGTATGACATATATTTAAAAGCATAGCAGTTTTAAATTACTCGTTTTAAAATGTTCGTTTTCGTTTTCTTTTTTGTGTTTTCCTTTTTCTGTTTTCTTAATTTATCGTATTTGATATTCGTTAATTTATCTGTTATTGATTAACTTCTAGGAGGTGTTGGTTCTAATTAATAGTACTCTGTAAAAGTATCTCTCTCTCTCTCTCTAAGTTGGTTTGTTAATGGAGCTAATTTTTTTAACATTTCAAAGTTCTCTTCTT
>JABUQX010099210.1:0-7500 GCA_015478945.1 Trachelipus rathkii
ATTATGAGGGACGAGGTACAAGATACAGAGTTTTGCCTTAGAGCTAAAGAAAACGGTATTTTTTTAACTAGGAAAGTAATAGTTGCCCGTGATCGTTTAATCATTGGAAAAAAGGAAATCGAAGTTGGTATTCTAATTCAGACCGATATCTGAATCAAGTCGACGAATTATTTATATTATATATATTATAATATAGATATTATATATATACATATACTATTATATTTATAAAAGATATATATATAATATAGTGGGACTATATGTATAGTATATATATTATAAAGGTTTATATATTATATATATGATATCGATTGTTTGATAAGATTTTGTTATTATTTGAGGTCGTAGGCTTCTGATGGATCAAAGTAAATGTATGACGAATAGTGAAGCGTGTTGTAAGAATAGAATGGTGTACAATGGTGATTGGTTTTTAGCGATCTAAGGCGGAGTAAGACAGGGCGTTGTGTTATGTTCCTTGGTTATTCAATTGTTATGGATGGGATTTATGAAAGAATTTGAGTGGGGCTGGCAGGAAATGGGTGTTGAAATGGTTGGAGAAATGGAGTCTGAGTGGAGGGTGCCGTCAACCGTATTATTTATGCGGGGATGATTTGGTTTCTGTGTGGGCGAATTGAAGACGAGTTTGAGAGGATTGAATAGAGAAGCAGAACGTTTGGCAGGGTGTGTGAAAGGAGAGGGGCTTGGAGAAGTAGCGTGGATAAGAGTAAGTTGATGGTTGTGAGTGAGGAGACATCCTCAGTGTGAAGTTTATGTTAGGCTGGTGAAGGGCAGCTAAGAAAGGTGTCGAGTTAAATAGTTTACGCGGGTATGTTTGGAAGTGGAGAAAGGGGAAGGACGATGCAAGAGTGTAGTACGGAAAGTTGTGATGGCAGGAAGGAGATGGATGGTGTGCAATTCATCGTTGGGTGATGAAGAGGGAGCTAAAGATTCTTGAGTGTGTAGGGTTTACATGAGGGTAGTTGTTACACCTGTGTTTTTGTATGGTAGTGAGGCAGCTTATGGTGTCTGGAATAAGAAGTATATGATCTAAAGTTTCAATGTGTTTTCAAGGATGGATCATGCTAGATGTGGTGCCCGCTAGTGTGAAGAAGAGAGTGATAAGAGAGGATGAACGATATCATTAGAGAGTGGTAACGTTCGGTGTGAAGAAGGGTAACTGAGAGAAAATAAATGAAAGTATGTTGAGAGATGGTTTGGTCGGATTGGAATAGGATGTGAATGATAGTAGGACGAATTGGTTAAGCGGATGTAGTATGTGGTGATGTGGGGGTGTTGGGAACCGAGCGCGGTCTGGGAGACGGAAAGAGAAAGTGGATTGAGTCGGTGACGAATGTCGGAAAGGAATGTAGAGTTTGGCAGAGGGCGAGAATAAAGGTGCTATGATAGGAGAGAAGATGGAGGGCGGTATGTGTGAGCACGTGGCGTATAGTAGAGTCTGCAGTGAGCATGGTGTTAGCGATGTGAGACGCTCAGTTCGGGCGTTTCTATCGAAGGGTATAGGGTCCGTGCGCGGTGCCATGATGTTCTTAAGGGGTGGGATTTCTGGTCTGTGACGGAAGCTCTCACGTAATTAAGTGGTAAGAGGGGGGTGACAGGCTGGGCTTTCTGTTCTCGTTTACGTTTGTCAATGTTCTCAGCTAGTCGCTTTCTTTGTTCCGATGCTGGTGTAGCCTTGACCTGGCAACAACAAAGCCTCAATCCTTGGGCAAGAGGAAGGTAGAAGAGAAAGATCATGAAAAGATATAATAAAGAAATATATTAATATATAGATTACTTACATTAACAATACTAATTATATTAGATACTACTCACTACTTATCTACATCTTACTTACTCTAATACTTACGGCTCTACCAATCATACAATAATACTCCATCAATAGATACTTCAACCCACTATACAACCTACCTGTACCGTACGATTATAGCATATATATAATAATTAGTATTATATATTTAATATATAATATACTATAGCTATATGTTTAATATAATAGCTAACTGGAGATAGTATATAATATATATATCTGATAAAGTGTATATACTATGATATATATATATAGTTATAATAATAGTATTAGATATGTGCTTGATTTTTTATATCTTTTTTTTGGTGTATAAGGCAAGTAGGCGTTGCCTTCTCTGCTGGGTTCACTGAAAGCCGCCACTGATATATTAGATGGGTACGGACGGTATTTTTGTAAGAATATATACTATTATGATATATATATATATTATTGTTTATTTTATTAGCCTGTATATTATATATAGTATATAATATATTTGAATGTATATATTATATATATATTAATTATGAGAAGTAATAGATAAATAGATCCATAGATTTGTTGTTAGAGAACTCAATCTTTTGAGAAAGCAAACAAGACGAACAAAGCTTTGATATCAATATTAATGGAGCGTGTTTCGGGTTAACCAAACACATCATCAGCTAAACAGAAATTAAACTACATAAAGGTAATGAATTAAGTTCAATATGAAACAAGGTATAATAATTAATAATAATAGTATAATAATTAAAATAATAATAATCAATAATTAATAATAATATAATATATAATATAATATATAATAATAAATAATAGTACATTATTTAAAAATAAATAGATAAAATATAATAAAAATAATAATAATAATATATAATAATTATAATTTCTTTATAATTAAAAACAAGCTTTAACATTTCATAGTAATAAAAATCTTATAAGTAAATAATAATGTAATAAATATATAGATGAGAAGATAAAAATTAAGTGAATATTAATTACTAATAATAATAATATGTATAAATTAATAGATAATGAAAAGCGATCAAAAAAAAATAAATGAGACCTTATAGGTAAAAGAATATTTCATGACAAATGTACAATATATGATTCTGTATATAGTTTTTTTAATTTGTGTTACCTATTATTTATATTATCATTATTGGATTATTATTAGTATTTAATTTCTTTATTATTTGATTATTATTATTTTATTATTATCTATTATTATTATTATTATTATTATTATTTTATTATTATTATATTATTTTTTTTTATTTTTATTATTCTTTTTATTAATTATTTTTTTTTTTATTTATTTTTATTATTTTATTTATTTAAAATTATTTATTTTATATTTTATTATTATTATTAATATTTTGATTTTAATTATGTATTATTATTATTATTATTTTATATAATTATATTATATTACTTCTATTTTCAAGCGCTTTATCCGTGTATTTAGTTATGCAGTTAAATTTTACATGAATGTTATTTAGAATGTGATGATGAATTTTGAAGCATGATCGTGTTAATGATATCAAGAGTTTTTTATCTTTTTTTTTTATCAATAATATAATAATATACTATTATATAGTATAGGTATATAATAGTGAATATATATATATTATATATTAGTTAGTTATTAGTTTGACTTATCATTGTTATATATGATAGGTAATAGTAATATATATATTATATTAATATACTAAGTTTAGTATGGATGGTAGTCGTGTGAGCAGTAGTAGTAGTAGTATATTTGACCTTAGCCCTATATATATACTATAGTATATAATATGATTGTGTGATTATATTGATAATGTGTGAGATGTATATTTACTCATTAGGAAGAAAGATGCATGTGTAAGGTGCAGGTGATGGTAGGGGAGAGCGATGTTATGAAGTAGAGTGAGGCGATAGAGAGATAGTGACGAAACGAGCATATAATGGGATTTAAAGGAGGGAGGTATAGCAAGAGAGTAGAAGTTACTGAGAGTACGAGCATGTCAGAGAAAGGTTCAATTAACGGCGCCCGCGAGAAGGACAATAGCTCGCTTGTGCGTAAGGTCGAGCGGAGGACGGTTTAGGACGTCATACCGAGATCGCCACGAGAAAAGCGCGTTGGAAACAGCCTGAGCTGGATGAGATGAAGTGCAGCGGGCGGCCACTCGTAATCATTGGAAAGTGTAGAAAAAGTATCTCCCAGAAGACGACGTCTAAATTATACTCGTTGCGTTCTAAGTAATGGCTTGTTCTGATTTTTATCGCAGAAAGGTTCGATTGCTATATGATTGGTGTTGGGCGTCCTTGATGATTTATTTTAATGCTGCACTCTGCGTCTATCGCTCTTCTTCCTTTTTCTTCAATGTTCTTTCTTTTCTTACAACATATATTTTCATAGGGTTGCTTTCTTTCTTATTTTTTTGTTGTTTTAAAAAGAAAAGAAACTTTTTTTCTTTTTGTTTATATAGATTCCAATCAAAGTGACTTCTACGATTATTTGAATGCCTTTTTTTTTGTTAGAAAAATTCAGAAAGTATAAATATTATATCTTGTTTTTGTTCATTTTCATTTTTTTACTTAAAACATTATTCTCTTTCTCTCTCTCTCGTGAATAAGGCTACGTACACATGATCTCTAGTCTACATGATCTCAATCTCTCAGTCTCTCTCTTTTCTTTTATAGCATAGATATAAGAATAAACATTTTTAAAGGTCGTATATATATAGATATAGTATAATAATAGTAGTATATATATATATATTATATATTAGGGATATAATATATATGATGGCAGTCAGGTTGTGAATCAAAGCTGTCATCTGATATCTTAATAACTAGTAAAATGATCGAATTTACATTTATTATTATTATTATTATTATTATTTTATTATATTATTATTATTATTATTATTCTTATGATAATTGATTATTTATAATTAGTTAAGTTATTATTATTATTAAGTAGGAATATTATTCAATATTTTATTTTATTATTGATTATTATTATATAAGGTGTATGAAACTGTATATAAATCAAACTATGTGATATAAGTATATATATATATAATAGTACTATATATTATATATATAATGCAATATATATACTATATTTATATATATACTAGGGTAATAGTCTTATATATTTAGTTTATACTAGGGTACTATACATAGCGCAGATATTACTATATTAGTATATACTCTACGTATGGTTATACGTATATCGTATAATTATATTATAGTAGGTATAGTAGTTATATAATAGGTTTAATAGTTTCAGGAAGTCTCTAACTAATTATTATTAATAAATAATATCGTTTGGTGTTGTTCGCAAATCTTTTATAGTTAGTGTAGTATATATGATATATAGTATATCTACTATATATAGAGTGCGTGTTTCCGTATATTTGAGTATTAAGTATTAATAAACAGCTTAACGGAAACCTGAATTCAATCCTTCATTAAATTCCTTGAATGTATGTTTCCTTTTGGTTGAAAATTGAGTATTTTTTGAGAGTCGTCTTTCCATTTCAATTGGAGAGGAGTTAAGCACCTTGTTGCGGGGTGAGTTGGTGGGGGTTAATGGGGGAGAGGCGGGGGTTGTTGGGGGGGGAAGCGGACCTAAAACTGCAACAAAAGATTTTAAAATTATTGAAAATATTTCCTCTTTTCCGTTCATTATTAAATTTTTATTAATTTCTTCTTCCAGATGTTGATTAAACGGATGGGATAAACTTATATATATATAGCTATATACTATATAGTAGTATATAGTATATTGGTGTACTTAGTAGTTAGTATATATATATATTATAGGTAGTATGATAATAGTTTATTATAGGTATAAGTATTATATATATAGTTGAGTATAATATATAGTAAGTATCTATATAGTAGTTATGAACGTATCAATATATACCTATGATGGATTATATGGTATATGTATGATACGAGAAAGATGATCAATTGTTTCAATTAGATATCTCAACTACACTACAGAAGCCGCGTACAGGGAATAGGAATGAACATGTGCTGAATGCTGGTCCAGAGTTTTTAGTGGGGAAATGTCAAAAAAAAAAAAAAAAAAAAAAAAAAAAAAAAAAAATCATATGATCAAGAAATTTTAGAATTTGCTGCGAAGGGATCATTTTTGAATTTGTAAATTTTAATTAGTGTAGGTAAAAAAATAAGTAGATATTAGATCCAGTTTGAAATATTGGGCTATTTTTTTTAGGAGCAGGGGACATAATATATATAGTAGTTATATATATATATATAAGTTTTCAGTGTATAGTAGTATATATATATAATATATATATATATAGATAAAATATATATTATATATAAATAGTATAATAGTCGTATTTATATTATTTTTGTAAAGGTACTACAGCGCAATGTAGGGGGCTCGGAGCGAACGGGAACTCAGCAGGGGGGCGTTTCCCACACGCCCGGAAGACGGCGCAAACGCAGGCCATGTCGCGACACCATTACCGAAGAGGCGGGGGTTCCGGAGACATGGCGGCGGAGGGAGGGCGGAAGTTAGTCTACCCCGGTAGTTCCCGGAAGAGACGAGACCGACTACTGCTCAGTGAGGTATAGCCGCCTTGGGGTATTATTTAGTAACAAAAAAAAAAAAAAGCAAAAGTTTATTCAGTGACATTTTGTGGAGATTATTTTTTTTTTTTTTTTTTTTTTAGCATTTTCCCGGTTTATTAGCAAGCAGAGCTTCCGGAATGTATTCCTTTTTTCTGTAGCTATTGTAAGGTTTTTTGCGTATGAGATAATAAGTTAAGAAATTTCTTGCTTTTAATGAATCATCTTTCCTAATAGATATTATTAGTATTTATGTATAGTAATTATATATATAGATATGTATAGGATATTATATTTATAAGTATATATATATGAAATAGTATATTATACTATATAGTGGAATAATTTCCGCATAAGTCTATGTAATATATATATATATTAATATAGTAGATTTTTTATTAATCCTATACTATATAATAAAAGATATATATATATTAGTATTATATAATAATTACTATATTTGTTGTAATAAGCCCGAACACGACAAGACTGTGCAGCTGCATGTTTATATGCACATGTGTGCCACTATTTTACGTACATGGTGCTGTAAGTTGCACACATACGTTACATGTGTAGATACACAGTGAACGTTATGTTTATTATGCCTGTTGTTTTGCTTAGTGATTTTGTGTTCCTTTGTCTATGCGTTGTTTGGACAATCGCAGATGCGACAGACGCACATACACACACAACATTTACCCAACATCCACACACACCAGCCACACACAACACACGGAATGATATCATAAGTTATTAGTTTATTGTTCGTATGTTTGTATGTTATGTTTTGTTGTTGTTTGTTTGTTTGGTTTTATATATATATAGTATAGTATAATTATAGTACTAAGTACTATTCTATAGCGACTACTATGTATATACTAGTTATACCTAGTATAATTATATAATACTAGCGCTAGTAGTAATAAGCAGCTACTATATTTAATATATATATATATATATTTAGATGGTTATATATATATATATATTATTAATATATATATATATAATATATAATATATAATATATATATATATATATATATATATATATATATGCTCAAAGTTTTTATTTTTATCATTTTAAGTTCTTTTTATTTA
>JABUQX010099211.1:0-2500 GCA_015478945.1 Trachelipus rathkii
AAGAGAAATCTGTTATTAAAAAAATATTGGATTGAAATGGTATATGGTAGAATTTACTAATAAAAACGGACTCTTAAGAAGGGGCTCAGAGGTTTAGTTGCAGGAAATCTACCAAGCTCAAATTTAGGAGTAAAGTTCCAAAAAATCTACCAAAAATTTACTAAGCTCAAATTTAAAAGGAAAGCTCCAAAAAAATAAATGCTGTATTGTAATCGATTCAAACGTATATATTATTAACTTCTTTATGTTTCTGAGCAATCACTGTATACCAATGGAGGAAGGAATATATACAAGAAATTTCTTTTCTAATATAATTTTAATTTATAATCTAAGGCAATTAATTTCTTCATTTTACAAACATTCCAAATTAAACCATAATATTTACAATTACATAATTCAATAAATAAAATATCTCAAAATATATATATCCTAAATCTAAAAATAAGTTTTACCCATCATATGTCTGCTAAGCGCAGCCCTATATAAATATATACACTTGACAGTATGAGGAAGACACCATTAAGCTTTTCTGCTCTTTTGTTTTGTTTATCAATACTTACTGAGTACAAAAGAAATATGGAATTAAATCAGGTTAAATTGCTTCTACTCCCGACTAAGTCGTACGGGTAATGTTCTAGAAACTTTTAGTGAAAAAAAAAAACACAACATATTTGGAGGCAGCAAAGGGCACTAAATAAATTTCATCAACCATACGGAGATCACTTGTTTGGTTATTACGACACAAAATATAAATAGATTAATTAAAACCGATTCTTTTCCTAACTAGTTATAATATTAGGCAATGTTCAAGAATCTTTCTAAAATGTCACAAATAAACTTAAAAACTCACCAACTTTCCACGTATTAATCAGGATAGTTTAAATATTCCAAAAGCAATAAATAATTCTCAAAATGACTTACAGTTTAATACACACGAATACTTATCATCAATACGAATCCTAGACAATGCGCATGCTCTGTATTTTTAGTTCTGAATTCCAAATTCTTCAAGCTTCACCAACGAGGAGGACATCGATTCATGCAACTTCCATCTTTTCGTCTTTTTCCGTTTTAGTCAACTCAACCTATCGATCAATGTTTTCACTTCCAAATTTGCAGTTAGGTAACATTTCTCACAAGAAGGCAACAATTAACTTGTCTGGTCCCGGCATCGATCCCTAATATAAGTAAATGCTTAATTACTTTATTTCTCTTTTTTTTCACAAAATTCTTAAAAAAAAAAAAACTTTTAAACAGGTTACTTACCGTTAATACGGGTTTTCTTAATATATCCTTCGTACGATTTTCATTCCTTTTCTGATTAGCAACCTTCCAACTCCCTTCACTCGAGCTGTTAACCTTTTGAGATGTAAACACAGTCTACTCTTTCCCCCCCCCCCCCCAATTCCCACTACCTCACCTTTTATTTCTCTGTAGTTGGTTTTCTCTTTTTTCCACTACTACTATATATATATATATATATATATATGATATATGATTATATATATTATATATATAATATATTATTATATATATATATATATATATATATATATATATATATATAGTATATATATATATATACATATATGTGTGTGTGTGAAGAAATAAAAAATTTGATTTATTAAGGAGCGGAATAACTTTGTGAGTGACAGAAATTAAAGACTGAAATATGAAGAAACTATCAAAAGAAGAGAACGAAAAAACAAGAAAAAAAAGAGAAAAAGAAAAAAGTCTTTCCTTTAAAAAGAAAAAAAAAGAATTAAAAATTAATGTTTGTGTGAAAAGGGCAAGACAAGGATAAACACAAGTTTGGCCCTAAAAAAGACGAAAGAAAATAAGTTGACCCGTAAAAGAAAATGGTTGTAGATAAACAACGAAGGGGGATGTGAGGGGGATAATGAGGGAAAGGGATAAAGAGGGTTTAGGAGAGGGAAAAAATGAGGGAGGGAAGATGGGTTGAGCTGAAGTAGCAACAAACCCAAATCATACTCAATGTAGTTAGACTACAATGATAAAGAAAGAGAAACTATAATTGAAATTATCAGATGGGATGGGGATTGGGGATGAGAATAGGGGTAGGGATGGAATAAAGATGGAGATAGAGGTTGAGGATAAGGATGGTAATGCGGATGGGATAGAAATGGAGATGGGGATAAGGTATATGGCAATACCGGACGGGGATGTGTGATGAAAATTGAAATGGGTACTGGGTACGGGGAAGGGGATGAAGATTGATTTGAGGAAAGGATTAGTATGTGGATGGGGGTGGGCTGAAAATGAGGTGAAGGTGGGGATGGAGAAATGACGGTGGTTGGGAAATAGGGATGGTAGATGAGGTTGTGAAAGGTGAAGAGGATATGAAGAAAATGAAGAAGGGGAAGACAAACATATTGAATGATAATTTTATTTATATTATATATATATATATATATATATATATATATATTATATATATATATATATATATATATATATATATAATATATTATATTATATG
>JABUQX010099211.1:17500-19107 GCA_015478945.1 Trachelipus rathkii
CAAGTAAGTATGTATCTAATCATATATTTATATACACTCAGGGTAAGAAGCAAGATCAAAATCAACATCAAACAACACAGGGCAATTCTGGTCAAAAGAAATCATCTATTTTTGAACGTTTGAAGTTACATCCGAAAACAGGGAAAATTTTCGAGTTAAATTATGTAATAAATTTGATACCTTACATGGTCTTTTAGAAAATGGAAGTTCGGAAGACATTATTAATGAGATAATTAGTAAGGTAGTGGAATGTACAAAAGAGACAGGAAGTATAAGAAAAAAGGTTAACAATGGAGGTATATCTCATGCTACTAAAGATTTAATAGAACAAAGAAGAAAGATGAAGCATAGCAACAATGTTAGAGAAAGAATAAACCCTAGCCAAACTGTTTACACTATGCTTAAGAGTTTAAAATATTCCTAATGCCTGGACGAACGCGAATGTAACATTACTTTCAAAAAAGGAAACAATCAGGATCTTAAAAACTTCCGTCCAATAAGCCTACTTCCAGTAATTTACAAGATTTTACAAAAATTATAACCAATAGAATAACAGCACAATTGGATTGCAACCAACCACACGAACAGGCTGTCTTCCGTAGTGGGTATAGTACGAACGACCACCTACAAGTGGTCCAATAACTTATGGAAAGATGCAATGAATATCAATTACCACTTTTGCATTGCATTCATAGATTATAAAAACGCTTTTAAATATGTGAGCATAATCTCGATTGTAAATGCAATTGGTAATCAGGAGATAAACAATAACTATATTAAAATTCTAAAGAATATTTCTTCGAGAACAACTAAACACAGAATCAAAAAAAAAATAATAATTGAGAGAGGAGTTATTGAAGGCGATACGATCTCTCCAAAACTATTCACTGCGGTATTGGAGGATATATTTAAAACACTTAACTGGGAATCAGCAGGAATAAACGTAAACGGTAAATATCTGAGAAATCTTAGGGGTTCACAGATGATATAGTTTTTTTTACTTCAGATCCTCTGGAACTAAAAATCATGATTGAAAATTTAATCATATCGAGTGAAAGAGTTGGACTAAAAATGAATACAACAAAAATGATGTCCCACCCCCGCTCTGGGTATCATGCCACCCTTCAGGAATACAAATTTGAAATTCATAATGCACCCACCCCTTCTGCCAAGGGTCCCTCCCAAACAAACGACGTCACAAAACATCTCTTACTAGACTGGATTGCTTTGACGGACATCAGACACAACTTAGATACTCTTGCTTTAAAGGATCTCTGGGACCGACCTGCTGTGGTGGCACAGTATCTAGGGGTCGCCTGCTTCCCGTAGGAGGAGAGCGGAGGGTAACAAAGGTAAAGGTTTATATATATATATATATATATATATATATATATATATATATATATATATATATATAATATATATATATTTATATATATATATATATATATATATATATATATATATATATATATATAAATATATATATATATATATATATATATATATACATATATATATATATACATAAATATATATATATATATATATATATATATATATGCTACTATACTCTTCTATATAATATTTCTAATATACATTCATGA
>JABUQX010099212.1:10000-17500 GCA_015478945.1 Trachelipus rathkii
CAAGTATGGATCTTCAGTGATGGGGGATTGGTTGAAGCCATTAATTATGTGTTGTGTGAGGGAGGCGAAATGTGTTGTTGTTGAACGATTGCCCCTTGAATCCATGTTGGAATTCCTGGGAGGGGGGGTGTGGGGATTTTTTTTTTTTTAATATTAGTTTAGCATATATATATATATATATATATATATATATATATATATATATATATATATATATATATATATATATATATATATATATGTGTTATGTGTTATATATATATATTTGGTAACACATATCCAATAACTTACGATTATCAGAAAAAATCGATATCTGATAGGATTACCCTAAACATGACTATTTCCATTACAAAATATAGTTTTACCTTAATATCTAACTAAAAACAAGCCAATTTAGCGTAGTCAAAATATACTATTTGATTCCCAAACCACCCATATACCTATATCCAGTCCATTCAAAAATGTTGCAAGTGAGACATGCTCAACCACCTCCTGTGGCAAACTATTCCAAAAATTGGCAACACTATTACTGAATAAATGTTTTCTTACATGAAGATTACATTCCTTCTTAATTTTCATATTGTCCCCTTGTCTCTCATCCATGGTCTACTAAAATGAATTTATTGGTCTCAGTATTATCAGTAGATTTAAATATTTTGTAGACTTATCATGTCCCCTCTAAGGTCTAAGCAATCAAATTTCTACAGAAAACATTTCTCACTCCTTCAGCCTCTCCCCATAGCTCTTACCTTCAAACCCAGAAATCATCCTTGTTGCTCTATGTTGCACTCTCTCACACATATATTTACTGTATGTCTTTTCTTAAATATAGAACCAAGCTTGTGCATAATTTTATAATACTGGCTTATCGGAGCTATTATACAACTTATTTATAATTTCCTTGCTCTTGTAAACAACATTATGATTTATTATTCCAAGCATCTTATTAGCTTTATTCCTTACTTCCAAACACTAATTTGCTACTTTCAGATTACTGCTTTTAACACAGTATATATATAAATAATATCTCTACTATGCTTATAATCACTCCTAAATTTTTGTTTTGGTGGACAGACTCAAGCCAATTCTTACTCATATCATAGTTAAATCTTTTATTTGAGTAACTTATGTGAAGAATCTTACACTTTTTACTATTAAAATTCATTTGCCACTCTGCCCACCCAAGAAGTTTATCAAGATCATTTTGAATCTTTATACATTCATCATTATTCCTTACTGAGATAGCCACTTTGGTATCTACAAACTTAGAAACTTTACATTTAAGTCCCTGGTCTAAATCATTTATATATATGAGAAACAATAATGGTCCAAGCATTGAACCCTGTGGGACACCGCTCTTCACTATTTCCCATGATGACAAATTGACTAATAGTAATACACAATGTCTTCAATTCCATAACCACTCTTTAATCCAACCATGCACCACTCCACCTAAACCACATTGTATTAACTTTTGCATCAGCCTTATGTGGGGAACCTTATCAAAGGCTTTGCTGAAATCTAAATATATAGCTATCAATTGAATCTCCTTGGTCAATGCAGTCAGTAATGTTTTCAATAAATTCTTAAAGGTTTGTCTGACATGATCTACCCTTTTTAAAACAATGCTGGGAGTCATACAATATCTTATCATCCAGATATTTCTCTATATGACATTTCAGTAACTTTTCCAAAACTTTTACAACCAGAGATGTTAAGCTAACTGGCTAATAATTTCCCAAATCTTCCTTACTACCTTTCTTATAAATAAGCATAACATATGCTGTTTCCCAGTCCTTTGGTACCTCACCAAATGTTATAGATTGTTTAAAAACCAAATACAGTGCCTTTGCAATGCTGCTGCTACTACACTCCTTCAGGCATGGAGCTGGGGAGGCAACAAGGGCAAGTCCACAGTTGCACTTCAAGTAAGCTGGATTTGTTGCAACCTATCTACTGTTTCTGTAGTACTGTATGTATATATATATATAGATTCTATTTACTTTATAAGTGTCATTATTACATATATATATATTATATATATATTACATATTATTGTTAGCATATAGCATATATACTAAGGTTATTAAAGATATTACATATATATTATTATATATTATTGCTATGGCATATAATCGGCACCATTACTCTCACCACTTTTGCATACTTCAAAATACATGGTAGAATATATATTATGCATATACATATATATATATATATATTATGTTGTTATATTAAATATATATATACAGTATATACATATCTTCTATTTAAATTTTCCAAAGATTATTATTAAACTTTATTATATTCATATACATATATATATATATTATTATTAGCCATACAGCATACAATTTACTTCATCTGTCTCAAGTGGGTCCACCTCAGTTGAGGCCACACTGCTTTCCAGGAAGCTGGCCACCGCTCTCCCTTGGGCGGTTCCACAGGTCGAAAAAGTCGGCTCGAGGGCGCCGAGAGCGAGCACCTCCTGGTGAAGCGAGGTGTGCCTATTGTGCCCTGGGAAACAGATATCTGGCAGATGATGTGGTGTTGTGTATATGTTGAAACTATCTTTATATTGTAAGAGTTTTGTGTGGTGACCTGATCTGCTCTGGGCGAAGTCAATTTGACTCTTCTGGACAGTGTTTCTTCATAGGGGAAATTTTGGGGAGGGGGAGTTTAGTAATTTGTTATTGGGGCGGTTTTGTAGGTATGTGTTGGTTAGATGTGTATGGATAAGGGTAGGCTATGACCTATTAGGGGAATAATGTTGTAGATGTCATTATAGAATTTAGCTGGTGGTGATTTTAGTCTGTGTCGGGAGGGGTTGGAGAATATTTGGTGACATGGGTGGGTTGGATTTTGAGTTTTCTGGTAGAATTGAGTCCCCATCATCTCCAGGTGGGTGGTGATAGGAAGGATGTAAGTCTCGTCATGTAAATGTTGGATGGGGGTAGTTTTAGTGCATCCAGTGATAATTTAAGGGCGGTGTTTTGTGTGATTTGTAATTTTTTTTTAGTTAGATTTTTACAGTGCAGGGAACCATGCTGGGGAAGCATAGTTTATATTTGTTCTGAGGAGTTGTTTATAAGTGGTGGTAAGGGTGTGTTTCCTATCACTGAAGTTGTGATGGGAAAGGGTTCGGAGGGTGTTTAGTTTCTGTTGGGTTGATGAGGTGATTTGGTCGATGTGGAGAACGTCATGTGTGTGTCATAGGTAAGTCCTAATATTTCTGGGGTTTTGTTTAGGGGAGGATATATGGTGTATATATATACATATATATATATATATATATAGCAGCAGGACCTATATGCCATATAATTATATATATATATATATATATATATATATATATATATATATATATATATATATATATATATATATATATATATATATATATATATATGTATATATATATATATATATATATATATATATATATATATATCCGAGTCTACCTATAAAATAGTACCTACAATATTTCAACAGAAGTTTTAAAGGAAAATTCATCTCTTTCAAACTCTTAACTGTAATGCCAGAATTATAAATGTTAAAAAAAAGGATATGGATTCATGGGTGGTGCTTGAATTATAATGAATTTTCATTTCTAGTAAAACTACCATCTTACAGTATTGTATTTATGAAAAAACTATCAAAAAGTGCTTTTGTACTATATACTAGTGATGTGCCAGAACTGAATTGTTGGCCAATACCAATACTCTCATTGATGCTATTACCAATACCAATACTTCCTATTAATTTGTCATATTGTAAATTTTTTATGTATGAAAAAGACCACCTATTATTTATATTATGGATACTTAAAGAAATATAAATGTTTACTTTGGAGGAAGAGATAAACAAATTTTTAGATAACCATTTATTCAATTACTCATAATAAAAATATATTTCCAATTCATACTTAATAAAATGAACAAAGCTCCTTTTATAGATAAAACTTTCCTTTTAAACAGGAAAAAAAGTTACATCCACACTATGACTAGAAAAGTACTAGTAACTTAATCATAAACTTGAGTATCATATTCGTAATCAGCAACAAACGTTTTTTTCACCAAAATCATCTAAAAGATAATAATTCTCACACAATAAGATTTATATTTTATACAATAATAATTCTCTAACTGATCATTCGCGCTTGCCTATCAAGATCCCGAATAGGCATGATGCGGCTTCTTTTATAATAGTTGCCCATCTTCGAGAATATTCTCCATCTTAAAGAAAGGACTCAAGAAAATTCTCGAACGGAAGTTTCAACAGCATTAACATTTTGTTACTTTGCCCTTTTTTTTTTTTTTTTTTTTTTTTTTTTTTTTTTTTTTACACATTATAAGGACTGAACAGTATTGACACATTTTGAACAATACCAATACCTGTGCTAAATGCCAATACCAATACCCGGAAAAATGGCCAATACCAATACTTTGGCACATCCCTACTATATACATTTAAAGCAAACCATCATCAAGGTTGCTATTTTTACTCCTAATTTGAGTTACAGAATTAGTGTATTAATTACTGAATTGAATGTCAAACATTAATCTCATATGGGTTCCAGGACATGGGGATATTAAAATGCATGATGTAGTAGATGCTGCTGAAGGTTATGGTTTTTCTGTTAAGTTTACTTTCTACTTTAAAGTATTCAAATACTAAATATATCATTAGTAAAGAATTACAACTTATCGTAAAACTTTTCAAATCATCATATAGCTATGTTTTACGTTATGTTTTGCCTCAGATAATTCAACATTGGTCTAGTATGTGTGTATTTATGAACATGGTAAATGAGAACAAATTCTTTTTTTTTGTGCCGTGATTTACCTTTTGAGGAAACTCCAATCAGATGCATGCCATAATTGTTCAAAAATACTTATTCTAAAATATATTTTTATTGATTCTCCTATTATTTGTGGCCATCAGAGAAACATTACTGTTAATGTTTTAATTTTTCTTTAACTGTTAATTTATAAAATATTCTTGCTTTAGCTTTTTTTGAATCTTTACATTTTTTACTTTCTTAGAAAGTCATATATATATATATATATATATATATATATATATATATATATATATATATATATATATATATTTTTTTAAGCATATCTATATATAGTTTATGTATATAAATATATATTCATATATATATATATATATATATATATATATATGCAGATATATACGGTATATATTCTCATTTTCCTCTCTCTCCCTTCTGCAGCTGATTAAATAAACCCACAAAGTAGCAAGGTAAATACAAGAAAGAAATGATAAAAAGAATAACAAAAGCCTAGATGAAAAGAAAGCCATAAAAGAACAAAAATGAAAACAAACAAGAAGAAGGCACAGTGAGAAAAAGAAGGGCCCAAAAAATAGGGTAGGAGCAAAAAAGTGTTTTGTATTAAGTAGATAAACTTTTTTTTTCTTAAACTTAAAGAGATTGCTTAATAACTTAAAATTGGATTATAATTTAAGTAACTTCTTAAAAAATGACAAAATCTAATAGAATTCCATTAGCAAGTAAATTTTATTTTACTAGATATCCTCATTAAATGTAAAAATAAAAACAAAGAGAATAAAAATAAATAAGAATAAAAGTAACACACTTAAATTTTGTGTTATTCAGGTTTCAGTTGTAAGATTTTGTTTACTACACTCTGCATCATCCTTTCCCTTTTCGTCCAATATATATCCTAAATATTCAAACTCAGATACTTGTTCCAGATGTTCACCATCCAACATAACTTCCACACCGAGGATTGTCCTTACTAACAGCCGTAACTTTACTCTTACCTGCAAGCCATTTCAAATTCCTCCCTCTACACACCCTAAGCAAACCCTACCAACTCCCTTCCTCAAATTTTCTCTTCAGATTCGCCACACAAAACCAAATCATCCTCATATAATAGGTAGGGCACCCTCCACTCTCCATCATTCTAACACCATTTCCTGCCACCCCCATCTCTAAATCTTTCATAACCTCATCCATATACAAATTGAATAACCAAGGAGACATAACACATGTCTGCCTCACTCTGCTTTTAATATTAAACCAATCACTTTCAACTCCATTTATTCTTACACACAGTTCACTATTTTTCACTATTTCACCATTTTTTCTACTAAATATCATCATTAAATGTTAAAAAAAGACAAAAAGAATAAAAACAAATAAGAATAAAAGTAACACTAAAGCTCTCAAAGAAGGGGGGAACCTTCATAATCTATTAATTTTTGTGTTATTCAGGTCCCAGTTGTGAGCTTTTGTTGGTTGTGATTCACAGTGGAAGCAGCTAGTGGAGTGTCAAAGGAACACTGAAGCAGACGACCAGGAAAGGGAAAGTTCTCCGAGGATCTGCAGTGCTCTGGAAGCTCGGCTGCATTGATAATAACTCGCTCTTCCCTTCCGAATAACATCAGAAATATTACACCCCGAAAGGTAGGAAGCTAATCCACCGTAACCTTGGAAGAATTAAGAGTGAGAAGTTAAGTGAACAAGGTAATAAGGATAAGTATTTAAGGCGCTTGCAAATAAATCAGTTGAATGTGAACAAGATGAAACTGAAAAAATCTGGGCCCAAAATGAAGGAAGCCTTTGTTAGTAGTGCAAGAGAAGTATGTGAATGTGCTAAAGTAGGAAGTAAAAATGTCAACAGTGAATGGTGGAATGAAGAGGTGATGTAAGGTCGTTAAAAGTAAAAAGAGTGGCGAATGTGTGTTAAAAAGCATGATGAGGTCCTCAAAGAAAGACTTGAATTATATACGTATAAAAGGAAGACTAAAAGTTGCATACATAGGAGGAAAAATGAGGTAAATGAACAGTTTGGAAGGAAGATGAATGGGGACTTATAAGGGAATAGGAAGCTCTTCTGGAAGGAAGCGCGAAAGGTTAAGAAATGAGAGAGTAATGGGGAAAGTACATGCATAGAATAATGAATAGGGGATGGTGCTTTTCGTAACTGATGAAATGCATGTGAGAAGAGTGGCGGGAATATTTTCGAAAATATGCAGCAATACGTGCAATGAAGAGGCATAGTGAATATATGTAGATTTTGGCAGCAAGAAGAAATGTGTTTTGGGATGAGGTAATGGGTGGCTGGCTATAGTTAGTAATTTGTAAATCTGGTATAGATGAAATTGTTGGTGAAATGATCAAGAATGTGAGGCGTAGATGGTGATTGAATGACTGGCTGTGTAACAAAGAGCTATGAGTTATAGTTCCGAGAGATTGAGGAGAGATCAGCATAGTACCCTTTATGTAAGGGTAAGGTGAACTATAGGGAATTAGTTTATTGAGTGTTGTATGGAAGATATATGGTGGTATTTTGGTTGAAACAGTACATCGAGTGACTGAAAGACTGATTGGTGAAGAACAGGGTGCACATAGAAGTGGTAGAGGATGTGTGGATCAAATTTTTACATTGAAACATATGATTGAAAAAATGGATTTGCAACAAGAGTATGACAGGATTAATGGGG
>JABUQX010099212.1:25000-27500 GCA_015478945.1 Trachelipus rathkii
TGGATACATATACATATATTATTAAGATCCATACATATATATATTGCTGTTATTATTATAATATTATATTATTATAATATATATACAAGAGTTGATATATATATATATATATATATATACATATTGTTGTATATACATATATATATTATTATTATTATATTGGCTAAATTATATATATATATATGTATATTATTATTGGTTGGTTGGTTGGTTGGATATATATATATTATTACATATATATACATATTATATATTATTATATATTATGTTGTTAAATTACTGTTATTGGTTGCTATAAAGATATATATACATACATATTGCTATATTGGCTATTGGCTATTATTATTATACATGTTGTTATTATTACATATATTGCTGTTATATGATATATATACATATATACATAAACATATATATGTTAAATATTAGTTATTACACTGGCTGCTGTTATATACATATATTATTATATTATATTAGATACAATATACATACATATATATACATATGGGCTGCTATTGGTTATTATTATGCATATGAGGTTGCTGGCATGCTGATATTGATATACATATACATATATATTATATATGTTATTGGTTGTTGTTGAAGAGTTATTATCATTACATATTATTATACATATATATTACTGTTATTATTACATTATTGGTTATATTATATTACATATATTACATATTACATATTATTGGTTATGTTATTATATATTACATCTTGAAAAAGCATCAAAATCATACATATTATTATTATTATTACACATTATTATTATTATTATATATATAGTGATTTATTATTGCTATTATTGTTGTTATTATTATTATTATTATTACATATTACATTATTATTATTATATACATATACATATTAGAGCGATTTATTAAGCTATTATATTATATTGTTATTTTATATATATATATACATTACACATTTAGTAGATTTTACTACATTACATACATACATATTACATACATACTTTTGATCAGTTATTATTATATTATACATATATATATATATTACATATGTTATAATATTATTATTGGCTGTTATTGTATATATATATATACTTTAATACATACATATACATATTATTATTTATTATATTATTATATATATATATATGAATATATATACAATAATACATATTATTATTATTATTATTATTATTATTATTATATACATATTACATACATATATATATATATATATATATATTATATATATACATACATATATATATTTCCATATTATTATTATACTTATATATATTATTATATATATTATTATTATTATTATTATTACATATATTATTATTATTATTATTATTATTATTATTATTGTTAGTTATTGTTATTATACATACATACATACATATTATTATTATTATTATTATTATTATTACACATTATTATTATTATTATATTATTATTATATATTATATTATTATTATTATTATATTATTATATTATATATATATATTATTATTATATATATTATTATTATTATTATTATTAAATATCTATATTATTATTATTACATATTATTATTATTATTATATATATTATTATTATATTATTATTATTAATAATATTATATTATTATATTATTATTATTATTATTATATTATTATATACATATATATATGTTATAGATCTTATATATACATATTATACATTATTATTTATACATATATTTCCATATTATTATTGGTTGGTTGAAGGGCATATATTGTTATTGGTTACATATTATTATATTATTTAGTTATATTATATTATTATATTATTATTATTATTATTGTTGTTATATTATTATTATATATTATACAGATACATATACATATATTATACATATATATTATTACATATTATTATATTATTATATATATATATTATATTATTATTATATATATTATTGTTATTATTATTTATTATTATTATATATTATTATTATTATATTATTATTATTATTATACATATAAACATATAGCATATATAAAGAATATATACATTGTTGATATTATACATATACATACATATATATTAAGCAGATATATATATATATATATATATATATAGAGTATATATATATAATATATATATATATATATATATATATATATATATATATATATCTACTGTAAGCCATTTATCTCATAAAGTTATAAATTTTAAAATTTTTGTTACTTACCTATATAAGCATAAAATAAGTCTTATCTGTACAGCCATTTTTTTTATTTAAAAAAAAAATTAAACTTATAAAAATGGTAAGA
This sequence comes from Trachelipus rathkii, assembly GCA_015478945.1. Classification (NCBI taxonomy): domain Eukaryota; kingdom Metazoa; phylum Arthropoda; class Malacostraca; order Isopoda; family Trachelipodidae; genus Trachelipus; species Trachelipus rathkii. The sequence continues at coordinate 27,279 of JABUQX010099212.1, forward strand.
AAGAAAATAATAAAAAAAATAAATACAAAAATTCGTTCAAAATGTTTCGCATTCGATAAATATAATGCTTGATATCTATTTACAAACAAAATCTTACGTATAAAAGTGCTCGCGCTCGATTTGTGCAGACACTCCTCTCGTCCGTATATAACATTAGCCATGCGTTGCAAAATTTTTGCTATTTGAATAACTAATCAAAATTGTATGACCTTTTTTTCATAC
>JABUQX010099212.1:32500-57485 GCA_015478945.1 Trachelipus rathkii
ACATCGAAACAAAAGTCATACCTCATTCATGATCATCTTGATTTGCTAGGGATGCAATTTTACTCCAGTTCCAGTACTCTAAATCCAACTCATCAGTCACAGAACAACCAACAAGAGAGACTAAAATAGCCACCTTTACATTACATCATCATCATCTGTAGAACCATGCTCCCATCTACACCTAGCTTTAGTTACATTCAAATATCACAGATTTTTGAAGCTACATTGCCTTAATTCAATAAACAAAAACACAATCATTAAATAAAAATACTAAAACAGCCTATACCGTCCAACTACCTCATCAACGCACACCTTTTTGACGTATCAAACTAGCACAAAACTGCCCTCTCGATAAAATAAACAGCACTAGCAAGACTGAGGTTATGACACCACCCTAACTTTCACAAACAAAGTTGATATTAACTTTCAGCAATTATATATAACGACAAAATTGCAGCAATTAACTATGGTGTAAGGAAATAAATATACAAGGTTAATCAAAGAAGACTGAAGGATGTAAAAGACGTGTAAGGATGATTGTAAAAGGTAAAGTTTCTTATTATTATTTGAACTCTTTTATTAAATATCTTTCATGGACTATTTTATAGCTAGATTTAAATAAGAACATATCTGCTAAATTCCTTCCTTTTTTTTTTTTGCCTGCTAAGTCGACTCTTTCCACAGCATTTTTATTGACTAGATGCGAATTCAGGGAGCAAAAATCATCTTATTTTTAACAAATATTATTTAAATTAGAGCAGTGGAATTCGAATAGGAACATGAAATTGGCAAATTTTCAATTTGCAAATTTTCGTGGTTCGGAATCATAGTTGGGTCTGAAAATCTCTTCGAATCAATCTAAATCAGGTATGAAAATATTTTGGGATAGGAATCAGAATCAAGGTAAGGTATAAAGGTCTAATGGAATCAGAGTTAGAATTTAAACTGGAAAAATTTTCTCCTTTTCTAATTCCTAAATTTTTATTATTAAATTTTTTTTTGGTCAATTTATGGTTTCAGTTTTAACCAGAGATAATCTTGCAATTATAGAGAATGGCACTAGGAATGAACCCTCTCGAAAAGTAGAGAAATTCAAGTTAATATATTTATTCAATTTTGGCATTTTTGTACAAGCAACTTCTGAGACCGAATTTATGACCATTCAAGTAGAATGCAGAAAATATAAACAAGATTTATTACATATACACTCAAAAAGAAAAGGAAAAGTACTAAAAATTTTCGGCGTTCGCAAATCAAAACAGGTATCCTGAGCCTGAGGTGGAAAGAGATGGTGTATGGATATATTGGAATAAAGGATTAAGGTGGGAAGAGAGGATGAAATTCCATTATTGATGTGAGACTTTAATGCAATAGCTGGGGGAAGGGGAAGAGATTAAGTGAAAAGGATTTTTGGGACCATATAGAGGAAAGGTCAGAAATCTAAAGGTAGAGTTAATGATAAATTTCTGTATGAGAAAATACATGAAAATCATAAATAGTTTCAATCAACAAAGAAAGGCAAATTCACACAAAAAAGATTAAAGAGAAATACAGGCAACTTGGACCAAAAATTTATTATAGATTATGCAAGTTCACTGGAACGAAAAGTGATCCAGAATATGAGGGTAAAATAAAATGATACCCTTGATTCGGATCAAAAATTGATGGTTCCATATACGAAAAATGGGGGCCGAGAGGCTGCAAATATAGAATATTTAGTGTGATTAAGGTAGAAATGCTATTAAATCATAGCCAGAAACAAGAATATTTGAAAAAATCAGTATAGGTACCGAAAAATGGTTTGGGAAATGATTAAAGAAGTGAGTGAAACAAAATAGATAAAATTTTGTGGAAAACAGGGTAATATTTGAAGAGACACTAACACCCCTACAGCTATATTCGACAGATATGGATAATTACAACTAAAAAGAAGATTGAGTAAAATCCAAAGGGCAGAGATAAAATTTCTGAGGGTTATAGCTGAAAAACAAGGATGAAATAGGATGAGAAATAAAAGATTCAGAATATATAAATAAGAGTGAACCCTATTATAATTTTAGTAACAAGATAGATTATACTAGGTTGCTATGATGAGGGCCCTTGGAGAGGATGCAGGAAAATGAAAAAGTGGAGGATAGGAAAACCAAAATCGAGGAAAAAGACCTTAACATAGATGGACAGATTCTATAGAGAATTCACTGAGAAGATATTAGCTCCTTAAATGAAGAAATAAATGATTGAGAGGGATTTTCAGGACAAGGAAAAGTGGAAAATGATTCTTTCTCCACTGATCACTCACTACCTTGCAGCATATATATTATATATAATATATAATATTATATATATATATTATATATATATATATATATATATATATATATTATATATATATATATATATATTATATATATATATATATATATATTAATAGTGTAATAGCGAAATTATTTTTAGGTTTATAGTCATTTTAAAATTATACGATTAACTTCATGCTCATTCCTAACATCTTAGACAATAGAAAATACAAATAATTGTTTGAAAATAATAATAATAATAATAATGTTTAAAAATTGTGCTTATTCAAGTACAAGTGAAATTGTAATTAATTTAATATTTTATTTTAGAAAATTATCAATAATTTTAATGCAAAATGAATGTAGTTTAGGTAAGCAGCATCAGTTGGAGAGAGAATTGGAATCGCACAAGCTTTCATTAATCATTATCAAAAGCCTCTTGGTTCTCCAGAACTGTGAGTGAGGTGCGCAAAGAGCACCGGAAACAAAACAATCTGGTACATGACTATGATCAGAATTCAAGAAGCTTTCATAATTTCATTAATAGCTATAAAATATTTCCACGAAATAAATATTTAAAAAAAGGAATAAACTTTACCTTTCAAAACATACATAAACGTTTTTTGTCCTTAAATATTCGTTAATCCACCATGTATAAAATAAAACAGAAACATGTCAAGTATAAAGTAAAAAAATTTATTATTTAGAGCATTTGGTAAATTATTTTGGTGATTACTTTGGTGGAGTGAAAAAAAAAATATCGATTTATTTATCTTGGGTGCTCATCTTTTGTTGGTGTTTTTCTTCTCTGAAAATATAAAGGGAAAGAGAAACTTAGAAAATAATTTAAAATGTTATTTATAGGACACATTAAAACAGTACTTCATCATTTTGACTATCACAGACTAGTTAAATATCAGGTAATTTTTTATGATCTGGCAAAACAAAACGTACAAGAAAATATATTTCAAGAACATATATCAACATTTATTTGGAAATAAAACATTTATTATGTCATACACTGTAAATAATGATGAATAGATAAATATATTAAGTTCTTACTCCCTTTTAACAATTAAATTAATGTTTGGCTGCAAATTTGTTAAAGCAGAGCAAGGAGGTGGACCTACAGACCAGTCATATATATCTTCATTCACTGTGGGCCTGTATCAGTCCCATAACTAGTGGTTGAAGAAAATTTAAATAATTTGTAATATAATATCAGGATATATTTACCTTCTACATTTCCTAACTTTTGCTTGATTTAGCCATTCTTTTAAAAAATGCCTCACCATTTCCTCAGTTGTTTCTGGAAAAATTTTTCGTGAAGCAACTGGAAAAAAACAGTATATACATAAATGTTTATGATCAGAAAGTTAAAATTATTCTTGGTTTATAAAAGTTTAATATTTAATATAAAAGTTTAATATTTAATTTTTTATTTAAAAAAAAAAATTTGACTGTTGAATAAAATATACCGTATTATTATATCATAGTTCACTTATGAGAAATGAAGTTAAGGGAAAAATTAAATCAAATAAATAAAATTAAGATAAACCATCATGGTTACAGAGCAAATTAAAGAGTGGTGTATAAAATATTTTTGAAGTTATTAAAATTTATCTTTTGAATTTAATTAAAATTTCTATAATTTTAGAAAGCTTTTATAAGCACTGCAAAATTAATCAACAAATGATTTTTAATTTGCTATTCACATAAATATCCTTTTAAATATACAAAATATTACTTACTGAAAATTATTTTACAAACTTCTGTGGAGATGAATGGTTTTTTAAGGGAATTTTTGAATGACTTCCCGGTTAATGAATACAGTTCTGCAACTTTATCCAATAAAAGTCGACGAAGCATATTAGTTATCAACGTTCTTGCATCTTTGCCACCAATCGATAGCAAAAATTTGGTCTGAAAATTAGAGAATTAATCAGTAAATATTCTGGAAGCTTTTTAAATTTGAATTCCCTTTCAATCTCAGTCAATGATTCCTGTACACACTACAATACAACTTGAAATGTCAAAATTCAAGGCATGTTATCCTAAATATTAAATTTTATAAAAACAAAAAATTTTGAAACGAAAATAAATATTTTATAAATTATATACTGAACAAATCTGGGGGCAAATGAAGAAAGCATAAGTTTTTAGATGCCAATTATTTCCGATTGTCTACACTCTCTCTTAACTTTTCATTAAACCGAATAAAATTCTCTTCACTGTCAAAAGGTAGGGATTTTATTAAACAAGAAAACTCATCATCACAATTCGATGAATTCGAATTTAAATAAGTGTTCGGTTGAGCTAACAAAGAATCTACTTTCTTTTCCAATCGATTCAAAGAAGCATTCATATCAACAATCATTGAAATTAAATGAACTATCTGAATTTCATTTTATTTGGTACTGGCATCTGAAAAATATATTGACGCAATTATTAAAAAATAATTTATTGGAAAATAAAATTCATCCTCAGAAAATAAATGGGAAAAGAATACTATATTCTTACCTGATGTTGAAGGATGGTTAGTTACAGTATGAGCATTTAATTCAGATTTTCGATCACGTCTCTGAACATTTGAAGCTGTGGATGAACAAGGCTGTGGAGAACGTTCTTCATTACAAGGGCTATTAACACCATTTAATTCTGCCGATGGTGGAAGTGGATATGGAATTTCTAAACTCCTCTTTTGTGAAGTTGGGGCTTCTTCTTCATCTGATTCTCCAAGGAGAGTAAATGTGCGGCGCTTCCTTTTTCTGGATTGCATTTCTTCTTCATCTGATTCCAAATGTGAGGTGTCCTCTGATTTCCTAAGATGTAGCCGAGCATCTGCATAGGACTCTGAAATGTTTCATTAAGAATTAGTAAAAAAAATTAGTAAAATATAATAGCACTGACTTTGCAATACATAACATATAGCAAAATTTTGTTACATTCAATATGGAACTTAAAAAAAAATAATATAGAAATTTCAAAATTTAATATTTTATATAAAAAATTGTAAGCAATTTCAAAAATCTTTTTAATCTTTAGAAATTCAAATTACAAATTCATATAATTAGATAAATATATAGTGCTGTGTTTCAACTTGCATTATTATTTTTAAATAATAAAATAATACGGTATATATATATATATTTTTTTTTTTGCATTTGATTAATTAACCGTCTGAAAATATAAATTGCAATAATAATAATATTTACTTAATTTTATTCTTTCTTGAACCCTCATGTACCACATTTTTAATTAAAATTTGACCATTTACTCACCATATTCCTGCATAATTTCAATTGGGCATGTAAGCCAATTTTTCTCAGGCATCACTTGCTTTTTAAGGAGTTTGTCCTTTATCTCCTCTGAAGTCACATTTGGGTAAAAGCAAAATCTTTTGCTTTGATGCACCCACTTTAGAGCAACAATGCCTGTAGCATCATCTTCTGCAATAAACTTCACAATAGCAAAGTTTTTAATCTTTGCGAGTGTCATCTATAATATATATATATATATATATATATATATATATATATATATATATATATATATATATATATATATATATATATATATATATATATATATATAGTATATATATATATATATATATATGTGTGTGTTTTTTTGAGATATATATAGTATATATATATATATAAATATGTGTGTGTGTGTATGTGACGTAACTATAGCCATGAACTTGGATGGATGCTGGATAATCTGGCCTAATATTTTTTGCTCCAGTTGGAGCCTGGATATCTAGCCAGTAAGAGAAGTCTTCCTGTTTATAATTTTATCCTAACTTTCAAATTGCCTAAGATGCTAAATAAGATGCTTCTTAAGTTTCCTAAATTTAAGATGCTTAATGGCTAATAGAATTGGTAAAAGGTATGCTTTATTTGTAATGATAAGTACTGTATGTTATTACATGAACTAGGAAAACTAATGAGATTGGTAATAGGTATGCTTATATTTATTTATCGTGATAAGGTACTGTATGTTTAATGAACTTGGAAACAGGTAATTAGCACACTGATAAGATATGTTTATAATATGAACTTGGTAATTTTGCCATGTTACCTGAATACCATTAACTGTGAAATAGCTTATGTGTCATGAGAGACTGGAGCACATGCAGAAGCACTTTCTCAAACTTCTCTTCAATGCACTTAATTTGAGAAAAATTATATTCGTCAGTTTTTTGTATATCAAGAATTGCAAATTCATATCTCATATGATATACTTTTAATATTAATTAGATTGTTAAGGGGCAGTATTGTTTTACACATACTTATATATAGGCTATGTTTTGAGAACAATAACCGATAGGATTATGGGACCATTGGCTTAGCCATACCTTAAGCCAGTAAAACTGAATAGGACCTAGTTTTTAAATATTATTAGAACCAGAGACTGTTGAATAAAATTGATCATAAACCAGATATATATTTATTATATAATATATCTATATATATATATATATATATATATATATATATATATAAATATATATATATATAATATATATTATATATATATATATATATATATACCGTCTATAAAGAAAAAAGAGAAAAGTTGAAAGGAACAGTGAAAACAAGTGTCTGGTGGTGAAATGTTGCGTGTGTAGCTGGTGTGAAGAGGAATGAGAGGGGAAGAGAAGGAGTTGCAATTCTGATGAGTGAACTGTGGTACAGACTATGGTAGATTTTGTGTGTGAATGCTAGAATTCTAATGATTTAAGTTTGAAAGGTCAAGGTATGTATGGTTGTAACACATGTTCCATCTGAGGGTAATGTTGAAAGAGAGTGCGATTTTCTGGATAATCTGAATGATGATTTGAGGGTGAGCAGGAGCTTCGGATTGATTGTGATGGGTGACTTAAATAGTTGGATAGGTGATCAAAAAAGAGAATGGTATAACAAGTGGTTTTGGGGTGTCGGAGAAAATGAGAAGGAAGGTGATTGGATTTTGTAAGGAGAGAAGGTATGTGTGTAAGTAATACTTTCCTTTAAACACATGAGTTTTCAAAGATGCTAGAGTTGGTGCAGGTAGAAGATGGTATCAAAGTGGAAAAGTATGATTGATTTTGTGTTGGGAAAAAGGAGATGTTTGAAGTATGTGTTGGATTTAAATCAGTGAGGGGGTAGGAATGGAAGAATATCGGATCATTATGTTTTATGTAAAATTAAGTTAGTGGGGGCTTGATGGAGAGGAAAGTGATAAGGAAGGAACTGGTAGAGTTAAGAGTGAGAAGTTAAGTGAACAAGATATAAGGATAAGTTATTTAGAGCTCGCAGGTAATCAGTTGATGAACAAAATTGAAAATGAACAAATCTAGGAGCAAAATGATGGAAGCGTTGTTAGCAGTGCAACAGGAAGTATGTGGAATTGTTAAAGGTAGAAGTAAGAATCTATCAGTGATGTGGAATGAAGAGGTGAAGCAAGCAGTTAAAAGTAAAATAGAAACATGGTTGAATGTACTAATACCAATGATGAAGTTTCGACAGAAAGATGTTTGGAATTATTATAAGGGGAAAAAAGCAATACAAAGGGTGCATACTAGAAAGAAAAAAAATAGAGGCAAATTAACAACTTTGGGAGAGGATGAATGGGGACTTACAAGGGAATAGAATGCTCGAAACATCAAGAATGAGAGTAAATGGAATCTGCTTAGAATAATGAATAGGAATGATGCTTTCGTAACTAATGAAATGGATGTGAAGGGAGTGTGGAAAAGAACACTTTTGAAAATCTGCATAACACTCGCAGTAATGAAGAGGTATTGTCGATGTGGTCGGTTTGATAGACATTAAGACATTAAGATATTAAGAATATAGAGACAGTAAGTCAACCCACTACCAAACATGCTCATTGCAAATCCACAAAGCACCCTGGGGCTTGTCAATTTGTTTGACTAAATCTACCACTTTTGGCTTAGTCAAAAATAATGATATATATGATACTATTATATACTATATATAATATAATATATACTATAATATTATATATATAATATATATATATATTATATTAATATAATATACTATATATATATATTATATATATATATATATATTTTCAAATGTTAGTTTGTTAAAACTTAAAAGCTCTTTTATAATTGCTTTATGATAAAAAATGACTAATTTATTTACCTTTATTTTCCTTGATGTTCTGTAGAATTCGTAGATTTCTTTAAAGTTTTTAGTAGGAGGCCTCCTAAAATAGCTAATATTTTATTTATTAACATACGAAGGCACCATTAATTGTTCATAATTTACTTAAACTTTACTGATGCGCAAACAGGAAACTCGATGCTTTGAAATAGTTTATTTCAATATTAAGGATGGTTTATCCTTTGTTTAACTTTTAATTTATTATTTACAATATTGTTATTTTATTAATGGACATCTTTTCCAATTTATAATGTTAATGGTCAAGACTGGCTTAATATTTACTTATTTATAATAAACTTCACTTTTATTGTTAGAAGCTAATTATTTAAGAGTTAAGAAGACCGTTGTTACTGAGTCGATACTTATTGACGTACTGCTTTACTGTATACTGATATACTGATTAAGTAGTCAAACGACTCCTTATTGTTGAGTCACTACTCTTTACATACTGTGGCAATTCAAGTCAGCAGACACGTGACCCTCTATTCTTATTATTGAGTCAATAGTCACATGACTGACTCGAATTTTATTATAATTTTAAACCATTTATTGACGGCTTATATTTAATTATTTTATATTTATTTAAATGATGCTTTTAATATGCAATTTTAATGTCAATTTAAAGAAAATTATGACATACTCCGGGCAGAAGATTGCTTCAGAATAAGAAGCAATAATCTACATTACTTTAGATGCGTGTTTATGCTCTTGTAAATTCATTTTAATAACTTAAATCCATTTTAATAACTTAAATCTAACCTATTCTATCTTAAAATTACCCCAATACCAATTTCCCATCACCAATCTTGTTATAAATCAGCAAGGTTAGCTTGCATAAACTGTCTTTGTTTCAAAGCAGCTTGTCGTTGAGGTCTTTGGCCATTAGTTTTATTGGATTTGTTTTCATTATTTACACCAGAAGGGCCAGGCTCATTACCATTATCATTCTCATTATTTGATGTTGCAGCATTTGTTACATTTGGCAAACCCCCCAAATTGAGCTCAAGAGGGTATAGGTTGCATATAGCATGCAGCCCCACCTCTCCAGTACCAGTTTTTAATTTAACTGTGCGGATGTTATTGTCATAACCCATTATCACTTCTAACACTCTTCCTAACTTCCAAAATGGGCGTGATTTGTTTGAATCTTTAATTAGAACTACATCACCAACTTTGATTTTATCTACCCATCTCCCCTGAAACAATTGTCTTGATTGTTCCCTTAGGCTCAATAGATATTCTTCATGCCATTGTCTCCTAAAGTCCTCATATAGTTCATTTTGTTTAATGAGGGTTTGATCCAGTTTCTCTTTACTAGGAGATTCACCCATTACATATTCAAATGAATCATAATTACTTTTAAATATTAAGTTAGTATTATACATTACTTTAAGAAAACAATTTGGTGTTATTGCCTCCAAATCAGATAAGCTAGATCTATATGTGAGTGGCCGAGAATTAATAGAATTTTCAATATCAGAAAGAGTTGTCAAAAGTTCAAAATAAGTTACTTTGGGTTTTACCAACTGCTTTATATAAACACTGCTTCATCACTTTTATCATACGTTACCAATGGCGTGCCTTGCCATGTGTGAAAAACGAGAATTCGGATATTTGTAACGATCGTTTAATTTATGATTTTGTAGAAAATTCTTCCTTGAACACGTCACATACAGAATTATACACGAGAAGACAGATAATGGATTATTACCTCCCTTTGCAACAAATCAAAGCGTGCTCACTATCAAGACTAGGTAAGTAGTGGTATATCTCAAATGTAGTGTACAAAAGACGGCTTAATGCAAAATAACAGTTCTGCTGTATCTTCGATCTGAGTGGCGAGCTGAGAGACATCAACATATCGTACTGGCTGCGACTTGATGCATTGAGACTATGTAAAAATAAGTAAATACATCTTTTCTAATTGAGAAGTTATTAATTTGGACTTTTGAGCAACGCAGCATTGAAGATGTAAAAATCTATGCCATTGCATAATTTTCGTAGGATGCTAGTATTAAATTCAATGTAGAATGTCGTTCTAAGAGTCAGTCGTAGTATGAACGCGGTGGGGAGAGAGTACAAAGCACCAGGCGAGAGCATGTATGGTAGGTTCTGGTTTTTAGCGCAATGACGTAAATAATATGAGTCTATCGAGAGAGAACATGGATTTTGTACGCAGCTGCAGGCGCGACTTGTGGATAATGCTATGAATGCCTTGACCTGCAGTACAGTGGTAAATGTGAGTAGTTGTTGTCCCCAGGATGAGCTCAGCAATCCGATGAATGATGACTCTTGCTCATTCGTAAAGGCTAGATAGTGAGTGATGCTGAGCAAAATGTTATATTTACAGAAGGATGGTGTGTAGCGGCTATTGATATTTTCCCATTACAGAGGATTGCTTTTTCAAATTTAAACTAAAGATTTATTTTTATTCTATCTTACTTCTCCAAAAAACCTTCAAAATCATCAATAAAGACGATTTAAATTCACTTACTAAAAGAGGAATATCAACATCTTTTAAGGGAGTTACTTTTACTTTTTGTTTGAATTCTTTGAGAAAGTTAATTTCAACAGGAAAAGAATTTACTTGATTTACTTTAATCCAATATTTTATAGCTTCTTGATCAGGATCGACCTCACTTTTGATTTTACAGAGCCATTTAAAAAGCCATGATGTTATTCTCAAAACCTTGCGGTAACAAGAGTATTTACTTAAATCTAAAATGCTTAAATTATTGTTATCTACAATATTTACATTAATCATAAGTTTTGGTAAAGACTCATGAGGAACACTTAACATGGGAAATTTTGGCCAGCTATCAAGATCATTAGATAGCCATACTGGACCATGATACCATAATGGAAGTACCTCTATATATTTCTTAAATGATAACCCTCTGGTTAAAAAATCCCCTGGGTTTTCACTAGTGTGTACATATTTATAATGGACATTAATTTTATATTTCTTCATGGTGGTATTAATAGAGACCATCCAATTCATTCATTGATTCTATTTTTTAAAAAATGTTACTTTTACTTTTGTTTGTCTTGTGAGCAACCAACTCAATACTACTTGGGAGTCTACTGCTATATTTACAAATTCAAAATATATTTTATTATATGCTTCAAGAATGTTTGGCAAGCACTTCAAAGCCAAAATTACACCCATAAGCTCCAAAGATGGTATACTTAATTCTCTTGGTCTATTTGCAGGAGCAACCTTAGCTTTTGAAAATATATAAGAGCTTTTATTATCTTCACTCACTCCAAAACAAACAAATCCATATACACTGTCGGAACTATCACAAAACAAATGAAGTCCATATTTAGTCCCTTCCAAAAGAGCCATTCTTGGAAAAGCTATTGTATGAAGTTGTTTACAATCATTACGGATCTTATACCATTCCTTTAAAATACTATCAGGCACTTGTTCATCCCAATTTATCTTCTGTTGCCATACTTGCCTCATTAATAACTTACCCCTTACTGTAATAGGAAGAGTAAAGTTAATGGGATCAAAGAGTTTAGAAATTTCAGATAATAATTGTCTTTTAGTAGAAATGCACTCAAGATATTCACCTCATTTATTGTAATACAATCAGTCTCTACATTAAAGCTATACCCCAAGACCTTTTCACAACAACTAGAGTGCTCCACAAAACAATTATCTTGTTTAAACTTATCACGTAGAACACCCGAATTACTGTTCCAGGACCTCAGGATAAAACCACCTTCAGCCATCCTTTCTTTACACTGATGGTACAACTTTACTATCTCACTCTCATTCTGCATAGTTGTGAATATAAGATTATCAACATAAAAACCAGAAGAAAGTATTTCTGTACATTGATCTTTAGGATACTTTGAAGCATGATATCTTCATTATACATAGTGGCGAAAATAACAAGGAGATGATGTACGAATCCAAATATCAAATGTAAGTAATCTGTATGCTATCCTAAACTTCATTATTTTCAGAACCATAAAGGAACCGATCAAATCTATTTATTGTGATGCGCTACTTCCCTACTTTAATAATTTTATCATCAAAAAAAAGGGAACCTGCTTATGTATGTGACTTATTATTTTGAACGTACTATCTTCGTGTTCTTAAAGATAGCGCATCGGCGACGGCGATTCGACCTAGAAAGTAGTCAAAAAGAGGAACGCCATTAAAAATCTATAAACCGCTTGTATGCAGCCATCAATTCAGGGATGAAAAGACTTGTTACCTATTTTAACGACAATAAATTACAGGTTCTTTTATTTTGTAGTTAACCCTGCTCAGTTTGTTCCTTATCATTGGAACGGTGTGGAATAAATTATAATTTACACGCAGTACATCATTCTTGATCAGCAAAACATCTATGTTTAACCTTTTCTCAATGATTTATCTTTAATTTATTTCAAAAACATTATTATAATCATTAAGTAAATTCAGTATAGTTAACTTGATTAAAAACTTTATGCAGCTCGTAAATTTACTGACGATACTTAATAAAACGGTTAGTTGGAACCAATGTCTATCTTAATCAGTCATAGCCAAAGGCACATTTAACATGAGTAATGTTTCTTTAAATATTTACTATTTTTGGTTAAACACAGAACTTGCACAATCTGTCTACAAGTGCTCTCAAAATTTTTCATCACGATTTATCCCAGAGATTCAAGACATAATAAATTCTCTAATCCATTATCTATATCTTGGAGTTCAAAATAATTCTCTAAAGGGTTACAATTAACTTTTGCAAGGCTCCTAATACAAAATATACTTGCTATTCATCTATATTATTTATAAGGATTTATAGGAAACAATGTCATTACTCAATTGTTTCCGAAAGGCAGATTCACTATCAAGTTGACAATTTAGCTCACTTTCAATTTCCCTTCTTACTCCACTAAACTTTAAAACCTGATTTCTACTCAGAAAATTGTAAATATTGCCAATAGGTATTAATTTGTTATTACCAACATCAATACATTTACCACTCATAAAAGGAACAGTTTCAAATGAAGGAAATGAGTCAATTAAATCTATTCCTATCAACACATCAATACCAACATGACTATCAATATGTGTACTTTCATAATTACTATCTGCTAATTTCAATCCAGCTTTATGCATATTATTTACAACATCAGAAATGCCTTCTATTCTATACATTAATAATTCTAAAAATCATTCACATGAGAATACTGGGGATAAATAAAGTATCTTTTTTAACAATCTTACTCCAATTAAGTCTGGTGAAAAACGTTCTTAATCTTTAGAAGCCTATAAAATGTTTTACATCATATTCGATACAGGAAGCTCATTTAATATTTGTTTTAATCCTCTCATGCTGCCTCCCTAGAAATGTACGACCTACACGAGGCAGTATCAATAAGACACCTAAAAGTTTTTTCATTGCCATCATGAACCATGTTTAATGTAACAGTGGGAGGAATATATGCATTTTCTATGCTCTGTTGAAAAGTAATACAATGATTACTTACCTTTGGAACCTCATCATTCCCTTTACTATTATTACACAAAGGATATATGTGAGATCTACTTCCACATTTACAAGCAAATCGCATTTTGTTTTCATTACCAAAACATTTACTTCGAGGATGGTTACCTGCACATTGCTCACAAATTCCAAGTTCTTTAATACGATTTATTTTCTTATCAAAGGTATCATACACAGGGCAAAGACCTATTGAGTGGGGTCCTGTACACAGTTTACACCTCTTATTAAACTCTTTACTTTTTTCCGAAGTTACATTTTTAGTCTGGAAATTTTGTAATGAAGGTGTTTCTACAGATTTATTAACTGATACCTGTTTAGGATTTTCCCTTTGAGGTGTACTTTTACTTTTAAATTTATTTACTACAACCTTTTCAGTTGATGAACTAGTACTAATCAAAGTTTTTATAATGTCCTGATAATTGTCGAGGACATCATTAATATCAGGGTAATTGTTATTAACATTTCCTCACAAACTTTTCATAAAATATCTTAGGAGTTTTGTTTAACTATAATGTGCGCACAATAGTCTACAACGCAGAACTCTTTCTTATAGGTAATGTCCAAATTCAATGAATTCTTTAATTCAAATATAATGGCTCTGATCTTATTTAAAGCTTTTTTAAATGAACATAAAATTTTATCATATTTATTTTCTATAATTATTTCCATTATAGAACTAAACAGGTCATCAACAACTGCATCTATATCCATATATTCCTTTTTAAGCAATTCTATGGCTATTTGAAAATTCTCAGGCACTATTGTTAAATGAGAAACAATACTTAGAGGGTATTCTCTAAGAAAGCTGATAAGATACATGAGCTTAACAGAATCACTAAGCTTAGCATTATTTCCAATAAGATTCATAAATTGATCATCTAAAGCATTAAAGGCTTACCTTTTCTACATTAACCGATCAAAAATTACACAAGTCAATAACTGGTATTTATATTTGTTTTATTTATAATCAGAGTTTATTCATAGCTCTTACAAAGCTAGTCCATCGATTACGAGCCTTTTTTCTTCTTTCGTGTAATAGCTCCTCACTAGTTAATCTTATTTAACAAACTCATAACTCATTTAATTTATCATTCTAGTTTCAACAAAATATACCTGTCCTGAGTTTCTACCATCAGAGTTAAAAGCACTTTCTCTTCAGCATTAATTTATAAATATCCAGCATTTCTTCATCTACTTTTCCTTCATTCTGCACATACTGTCAGATGATTTTCTTCTTAATTGTACCTTGAAATGCTAAGACTAAGTTACTCATTAATTTCTTCAATTCACATAAATTTATTTATCTATGGATTGTTACTTTAGCCTTCAAAGCAGCACGCAAGTTTTTAAGTTTATCTAAAATTTTCCATTGCAAAAATATGTTAAATGGTACAATTTTTTTTCTTAGCAAATACCTTATTATTATTTATAATATACAATTATTAATTACAAAAGCCTACTATATAGCGGTAGTGCTTTCTTGAAAAAGCTTTACAAAAATTTTATTGAAAAGTCAGCTCTAAGGTTCCAGTTCTACATAGTACCTTGAAGCCTATTATAAATTTTATGCTATCAAAATGAGCACAAACACACGCATTTATTATAATAATACTAAATCTTATTTTTACTAAATTCTTTTACAAAATTAAAGCCAATTCTGTACCCACAACAACTATAGTTTTAACTAAAAAAATTATTAACCTTATATGTTATCTAAACGCCATCATGAAGATGTAAACAAAAATTGACAATCGATTATAATCGATTGTCAATTAATCGATTTTTCAATTAATCGATTTTCAATTAATCGATTTTTATTAGATGAGATCAATCGATATTTTAATTACTGAAATTACTGAAAACTATCTCAAACATCGAGAAACCCTAATGCCTTTTCGATAATTTTACGGCGCATATGCTTTCACGCATGTCTATTGCGTTTAAATTTATAAGTTAAAGTTTAAAATTTTACCAACTCTTTCCACAAATATCCAGAAAAATATCACTATTACGCCACTAAGCACTTTTATTTTAAACTGAAATCATTAATCTTATTTCTACTGATTAAACTATTCAAATGTTTCAACAAAATGCTTCGTGTTTCATTTTTGAATGCTATGAGGGTTTATTGTTAATAATCTGCTTTATGACAACAAATGAATCCACGTTATTTACCTTTTATTATCCTCGCAGTCCGGAAAAATTTGGAGATTTCATGCGCATGGCATGTGCCAAAGAACTCCTAGTCGTTCGCCTAAATTAGAATTTTTATTAAAGTACGCAGGCACTATTAATTTGTAGTAAAATATTTATAAGTAATCTTTTCTGATGCGCACTAAGGTTTCTCGATGCTTTGAAATAGTTTATTTCAATATTAAGGATAGTTTATCCTTTATTTAACTTTTTATTTATTTACAATATTGTTATTTATTAATTAAACATCTTTCCAAATTATAATGTTAATGGCTAAGATTGCTTAATTTACTTTAATTATTTAAATTAACTCAAACTTTCAATTGTTTGGAAGCTAGTTATTATACACAACTCTATTATATTATTGAGGTTGAAGAAAAACCGTTTCTTACTGTGTTCCGATACTGATAGACGTACTGGTCCTACGGTAGTACTAATAACTGATATACTGATTCTGAGTCACTCTTCTCACTCTTTACATACTGTGTCAATCCGAGTGAGCAGTCGCGTGACTCTCTTATTCTTATTATTACTTGAGTCAATAGCTCACATGATGATGCATCTGTTATTCATATTTTTAAACCTTTATTGACGGTTTTATAATTTTTTATTATTTTATATTTTTTAATGATGCTTTTAATATGCAATTTTAATGTCAATTTTAAAGAAAATTATGACAATATATATATATATATCATATATATATATATATATATATATTATATATTATATATATTATATATAATATATACAGTATATATATATATAATAATATATAATATATATTTTATAATATATATATATAATATATATATATATATATATATATAAAATACTTTATATATATATAAATATATATATATATAGTATATATATATATATATATATATATATTAATATATATATATATACTATATATTTATAATATATATATGTGAAGGTTTAACATAAAGGCAGGAAACAACTATACGACTTTTGAGAGAAGTTAGTTTAGAATTAAAGTTACTATTCTTTAATAGAGCTAAAAATAAATGTTATTGAACAAAAATAATTATATTAATAATATAATTTATTTATATATACCAATATTTTTTAAATTATACAGAAATTTTTAACAAGAAAAAAACAAAAATCTTCATCAAAGCTTCGGCATAGGAACACTGAAACCAAACGTGAATGCAATGGACAAATTCTAATTTATTTTGTTACTTTATTCTGTTGCTATTTTCGTATTAATAGTCATTATGTTCCAATTTTCTGTTTGTGACGTCACATAAATTTTAAAAAAATTGTTTTTTAAATTTTTTTTAAAGTTTTCGAACAACTATTTTATCTTCGAAATATATTTAATTATGATCGTATTTTCTAAAGAAACTGGTGAAAAAATAGTTATAAATACATTTATTACAAAATGCGAAATATTATTTCTATGTCGTTATTATATCATTGTTCGTGACGTAACTTGATAAGCATTATATATTATATATTATATATTATAAAAATAGGTTAGATATAAAATTATAATATATTTATGATATTGATAAATAAAAAATAGATATAAATGTATATTATTTATTATATAATATATATTAATATATTATATAGATATATATATTGGAAAAAACCATGGTTTTTACCAACGGATCAAAAACTTTTTTTTTTTCTTAATTCACCTAAATCTTCCACAGTTTTTTTTGGTTATTTGGGTTTTTCATGCTATTTTGACTGGTTTTAGATGTAGTTTTTAACTGGTTTAATAATGTTTTAAAGGACAAAATCCACTACTGGAAACTGTTAATGCATCATTGTCCTAACACATTTTTAAAATTCCTAATAAATTTCTTTAGGTTCTTAAATTTTTCAAATTTTCTTGAAAACTGTAAACTGGTAAAAATAAGAGGGTATATTAAAATATATAAACTCTATCTGACAAAAAGGTTATACTTATTATTTTACTAAAAAAAAAAAAGTATATAAGACAAGAGTTATTCAAATCAACGTCATATGATATACAAATGAACATTCTTATTTACCCTAAATCTTTGAATACTAGAATATTATATATATATATATTATATATATATATTCATATATAATATTATATATTATTATATATATATATAATTATATATATATATATATATAATATATAATATAATATACATATATATATAATACTATATATATATATATATATAACTATTATTATATATATATATATATTATATATATACTATATATAATATATATATAATATATATATTAATATATATATATATATATATATATATATATATATATATATATATATATAGTTAGTCATATATATTATATGTATATTATAATATATATATATACATATATATATATATACTATATATATATATATATATATATATTATATAAATATATATATAATATATATAATATATATATTAATATATATATATATATTATAATATAAATATATATATTTATATATATATATATATATATATATATATTATGATATATATATATTATATATATTAATATAGTATATATATATATATATATTTTATATTATATATATATATATATATATATAATATTATATATATATATATATATTATATAATATATAATATATATATATATCATATATCATAACGGTATATATATAATATATAATATATATATATATATAATATTAATTAATATCATATATATATATATATATAATATTATATATATATAACTATATATATATATATTAATATATATATATTACGTAATATATATGTATATATTTATAATATTATATTATATATATATAATATATAATATTATATAATAATATAATATATATTATATTTATATATATATATATATATATATATATAATTATATATATATATAATATATATATATACTACACTGTAGAAAAAATTAGTAGTAAAATTTTAACTACTAGAGTAGTAAGCAGTTATTTAACGTATTTTTTTTTAGTACATCTTTACTAACCCGGTATTTAATGTTACGAATTTACCTGGCTTAAAATTTTTAACTATTTATTAAGTTGTTCATGAACTTTCACTGGAGTAGTTTGATTTTTTAGTAGTTTAAAATTTTTCCGAAAGTGGTTACATTCTGTAACCCCATAGTGGGTAAATTCTACTACATAACATTTACAAACAACACCGATATCGTAGTATTTATAAAACCCGATTTAATAAATTAGGCGACTACTTAGATAATTGTTACAATTTACGTATTTTTTGTTTATTTATTTTTGACTATCAGTGAAAAAAATATTTTACTCGCTATTGTCTGGTAAAATTACAAAGAAATTTTAAGTACTATAGGTTAGGTAGTGTGGTGCGCACAACCAGCATTTTCCAGCATTCCAGAACCCGTAGATTTATTCTGGAAATCTGGAACGGCCTGGGTCAATCATCATTTTTTTAAATTTTTTTCTGGAATTTTCGGTATATTTTTTTAACCGTAGATTTTATTTCGAGCTCGGAGGCCGGAGCCTGAACGGAGCCTTCGCGTTTCGGAGACGTTTTGCACCGGCAAGTTGCCCGCGTTTTCCTCTTTCGGATACTTTTTTTTGCTGCAGATTTCATCAGTTGACTTTTTATCATCACTCCCCGTTCAGGTGCATCTTGAGGTACGACCTGAATGGCAACTCTGTTATTTTAATTTATTCCTTTGTCTTGAACGCAGCGAAATGAATCTTTTAACATCTGTTTCCCCATAATTCTTAATTTGACAGATTTGGAGAGGGGAAAAAATACATTTGTCTCAATAAGTGTAGAGTAGGGTTATTAATGTAACTTATTATTGAAAGGGGACATACTGTATGTATAAACATGACAACACACAGGTACACCACACACACACACACACCAAACACACACAAGAATGTATTATATATAATAATATATACTTACGGTTAATTATATCCAGTATACCGAACGCAATACAAACAAACACGGATACAACACACACACACATGATATAATAATATATTATATATATATATATATATATATTATATATATAATATATATATTATATATATTATAATATAATATATTATATTGTATATATATATATATATAATATATAATTATATATATAATATAGGTTACATCTATATCATAATCGACGCATACAAACACACAGATACAGACCATCACACGACACACACACAATGCACACACATATATATATATATATATAATATAATATATATATATATATAATTATATCTATATAATATATTATATATATTATATACTGATTATATATATTAGGTTATTATATCCATATACGAACCAACATACAAGACACACAGGTACACACACACACACACACACACATATATACTATATATAGTGGTAAATATGTAGTGAGACCCCATGGGGGGAATGCTGGCCCCGTCAACACTGAATATTGACTGAGAGGCTGAACTTGGCATCCACCTCATCATCATAAGTATTATTGTGAAAACCAGAGTTTAAATTATTTTTTGAGCCACCCCTAGGGGGCATGCTAGCGCCCTAAAAACTTGAATAATTGACATAGAGACGAATGAAATCGGTATACACCTATCATATACCAGCTACTCATTGCTGACACCAGTGTAAATTGTAGTGAGCGCCCATGGCGGGGGGAATGCTGTCCACATTAACCTTGAAAATACTTGGCATAGAACGTACGAAATTGGTATTCCAATCTTTCTTATGTGTATCTACGATACAGTTCAGAACACGCAAAGAATATATCAAAAATTACCGTTTACATTCTTTAAAAATTTAAGAAAAATTTTAACAAAAATTTTAAATAAATTTTAAAAAAAATTAATAAAAAAAAAAAAAAAAAATTTAAAAATGTAAAAAAATTTAAAAAAATTTTAACAAATTTTAAAAATCTTAAAAAAAAAAAAAAAAAAACTTAAAAAAAAAAAAAAAAAAAAAAAAACGATTATAACATTTTTTTAATTTTTTTTAAGTTTAGAAATAAAAAATTTAACGTTTTTTATATACATCAAATATCCCTCCAGAGCCTCCTGGAGCTCTTTAGGCCTCTTTATTATCAGTCCCAGCACCCAGCCTCCCTCCCCTTCTCGCCCATCCCCCATCTACGATTGTTGATTCATGTATATTTTTGTATAACATAACACAAAACTTATTATTCTAACCTTCTTTTCTATGACTTAACAAACTCTACTCTCTTACCTAAAATTTTTTACGCTTTTTCATATTTATAATTAAGATAAGTTTGGTCAAGACATACCCTAAACATGTAAATCAGTAAATCAAACCACCCACCCCTCCCCCATCCTACCCAAATCCTGGATATTTTTTACATTAACATAGTAAATATTTTAACAAAATTTTTATCATGAACTCGTCTAATTATTCATACTGATCAATTGATAATGCTAACATAACAAAGATCCATACTTAACCAACAATATAAGTAACTAACAATGAGTGCAAAGCGTAACCTCTACTTAAACTTTTTCTAACATGTCACTGATATTTTTTACATTAAAATAAGAATATTTAAACAAAATTTTATCCTAACCTTGTCTAAATATCATACAGACCATCAATGAATATATGCTAACGTTACAAAGTTTTCACATCAATAAGCAAACATAGCATCACCCTGAACTATCGAAATATAAACATACATTCATCTATCGCTAGCCACATCTTAAAACAGGAATAAACAGTTAACATTTAACAACTTCGCCATACTTAAACAACGTAAAAGTACCTCAATTGAGCGCACGAACGTAAACTACTTAACACTTTTCTAACATATCACCTGATGTTTTTTACATAACATATACATTCTAACAAAATGTTATCACAACTGTGTAAGTATCATACTCGATCAACTGAATATACTGGCTACGTAACAAAAGTTTTCATATTGAATCAAAGCAAAACATAGGCGATCATATGAACTACGCAATATAATGTACACTCAATAATCCTAACAACATCTTATACATCCGAATAAGCAGTCAGACATTAAACAAAGGTTCATACTAACACTGTAACGTAACTAACTATGCATAAATAGTAACTTATTCACACTTTTTCAAATCATATCTCTAACATATTAATTTGTCCTCCTTCCCATGATCTATTGATTCTATCGATCATTGATCTATTTGATCCTATTGATCTATTGATCTATTGACAACGTCATTTTTGTATAACATAACACAAAAAAAACTTTTATTTATTGTTTTGTTTTCTTTAAACATTATGTTCTTTACTATAAAATTTATTTTTCTTTGTTTTATTTTCTTTACAACATCTTTGTTTTAACTACAAATTTTTTCATTTTATCGTTTTATACGTAAAAAAATTGCATTTTTTACACACCCCAAAAACAGTAATTCAGTAAATCAGTAACAATCAGTAAATCCAGTAAAATCAGTAAAGTCAAACTGCCTTCCAGACACTTCCATGACTATTGTCTTATTGTTCAAGTCATATTTGTGTATAACATATCCTCAAAAAACTTTATTTATTTTGTTTTTGTTTCTTTAACATTATGTTTTACTATAAAAATTCTATTTATTTTGTTTTATTTTTCTTTAAACATTGTTGTTTTTACTAAAAAATTATTTCTTTTTTCAGGTTTATGACTTAAAAATTTTTGCATTTTCTACACTACCCTAAAGCAGTAAATAGGTAAATCAGTTAATCAAACACCACTCTATCCTCCTACCCATTCGTGATCTATTGATCTATATGATTCTACTGATCTATTGATCTATTTGATTCAAGTCATATTTCTTATTAAAATTAAACATGTTTTTTACCTACCCTAAGGACGTAAATTGTAGTTGATAAATATATCAAACGTTCAGTCTAAATGAAAAATAATACCAAAACTTTTTTCAAACATTATCTCTAAAATATTAAATGTTAATTTTACATTAACATTGTATTATTGAAAACTAACACAAAAATATACTTCTCATCCTAGCCCTATAACTGCCATAACAGCATTCATATAACTAAGGTAACTAAAAATTAGAATTGCCATGTTCAACTACAGCCAGAAAGTCGCCATAGCAGCTCATCTTTACTCATACCCACAACTCACACACACACACACACAACCACACACACACACCACACACACACACTCACAATAATTATAGACACTTTACTTAATACATTAGACAGGCAATCATCGTACCAACTTACTGATCACATGACTCGCTATTTCTTTGATTAAGCAAATGTGTAACATTTCTAAACCTTGTTGGAGAGACTTTACATTTTTTTCACATGTTTATATAAACTTTCGTGTTTGTTATGTATTTTCTTTTTACGTTTCTATTATTCCTTATATTTATATTTGTTAAAAGTTAGTTATTTTTTTTTATCTTTAAATTATATTTTATTTTTTTTTATTTTTTTATTTAAAATAACTATATATTTTTAAAAAACTTATTTATGTTTGCTTTTCTTATTTAAACCCATTTGTTTTAACTAAATTTATTTTCATTTATGTTTATAACTTAAAAAATTCTTGCGTTTTTTTTAACATACCTAAGCTGAAAACAGTAAATCAGTAGAATCAAACCACCCACTCCACCCTCCTAACCTTCCATGATATTAGGTTATTGATCTACGTTGATTAAGTCATTTCGGAGTATATTTTGAGGAAAACATATAAAAAATAAAGTTCTTTATCATACTGATCACGAATATAACTGCTAAACGTACACAAAGTTTTCCCATCTCAATAAAGCTAACATAAATCACCTGAACTAAGAAATATATGTACAACAAAAAACTAGCATAGAAGTCCTAAAGCACGAATAAACAGATACATCAACAACGTTCCACACTTAACAACACATCAAAGTAACTAACATAGCATAACCACGTAACCTATCACACTTTGTTCAAGCACATCTCTAACAAATATCAATGTTAATCTTACATTAACACATTTATATTTACAAAAATTTATATATCAACCTTGTCTAAGTTATCATACAGACCTACTGAACATATGCTATACGTAACAAATTTTTTCTACATTGATAAAGCTAACAAACATAGCCTGAAACTTCAGAATATATATACACGACCAAATCCTGCAATACCTCCGTATGATCATCTGCTACGTTCACAAAGTTCGATACTTATCAAAGGTGAAGTAGCTAACAAACATACAAAACTCAATGTATCCAAACTTTTCCAGCATACGAGCACAAACGCTTAGCAGTATATCTAACAAATCCTTAACAAAATAACCAATTCTTCAATAAGATACCAACATCTTCGAACTATGATTGACACTACCCTTCATCAAAATGCAACCTCATAATAATATAACTATATTTTGAGACTATGAATAAACGTATACATTAGCAAAATTCTCGGGAAAAGCTAACATTACTCAGCAAAAAACTTAACTTATATAATTCTTATTATTATATTATATTATTATATTATAGTTATTATATTATTATTATTATTATTATTAATTATTTATTATTATTATTTTATTTTATTATTATATTTTTTATTTTTATCACACTATATATGTATTATTTGAACATACAACCTAAATATATACGCACACAGCACACACATCACACATGTCACACACCCACACACACAAACACACACACACACACACACTCAACGCACACTACAAACTAATTAATAGACACTTTACTTCGAAACACGGACTTGGCAATACGCCGTACTACTTACTGATCACCATGACTGTTATTTCATGATGTAAGCAGAGTGTAACAATTTCCTAA
>JABUQX010099213.1:2500-32500 GCA_015478945.1 Trachelipus rathkii
CATCACTTAATTATTATTTACTATAATGTACGTTAATCATATATAATAAGGCATTTACTTATGATAGGCGGTACTATTACTACTTATTATCCTTTTATTTTATTTCTCTGTTTCTATGATTTTAATTTGCATAATACTTTAATCAATTATTTTGCAGTATTAAATAATTTTCATATAATTATTATTGTAACTCAAACTTTTCGTGAAAAAAAATTACATATGAAAATATTATCGTTAACTATTGTAGATAAATTAATTTGTCATAAAATTAGATTCGTTTTCTATTAATGTCATCATCTTAGCGAGTATTCATATATATACAACGTATAGTATGAGCTAAACTACGAAGTATGCATATAGGAGATCGGTCCACTCTAGATATATTATAATATATTTATATATATATATAGTAAACCCTCACCTATCGCGGGGAATAAAAGTAAATACCAAATGGGGTTTGACTTATATATATATAGATATATTGTTTTTAATTTGAAATAATCTAAATTAATATTATATATATATATATATATTAAATATAATATATATATATATATACTCACTCACACTACTATCACACTATATATTTAAAATATAATTAATATTATATATTAATTAATATTAATATATTATAATATATATATATTATATCTATATATATATATATAATATATATATCTCATATAGATCACTCATCTCATATTAATTTAAATTCTATTACCGAATGATTACAACTTGGCTGTCAGCACTTAATCTCTTACAACTATGTTTAAATTCATTCGCATGCTCTGTTTTATCTATTGTACTAATATCTATAATAATTATATCATCATGATGATATACGAATTTTTGGTAAATCACAGTTCATTCTTAATTCGGAAGAGCTAAATTAACTACTACTATCTAATAAAAAGAAATTTCATATGTAATATACTATGAATATTTACCTTTTTACATGGGAATGAAATAGAGTTTTGTGCATTGAAAATGTAAACGCAGAATTAAAGGATAATATTAAAATAAAAAATTTACATTATAATACTAATATCCCAGTTCAATACTTTCAGTAATTAGCTTATCTATGAAAAGTGCTAAAACAAAATATTTGAGGATAAAATTTATATAAGAAAAACTACACAAAGTTAAAGATTAAAATCTTTGACTCATTAACACCTTCAATGTTAATTTTGATTTCTATGCAGTTAGATTAATATAAAATAAATATACCAGTGCGGTGACTGATGAAATGCCACTCATTCATATAGGATAAAAGGACACTTCACTAGTAGTCTTTATCACTTTTTCGCATAATGTACTAAGATCAATTAAAGGTATCTCTTCTAATATAACTAGTATTCTATTTGGAACATTATAGCACCATAATTACCCCTCAATATATTATTGCGATCATAAATTTCTCATTCTCTTCAGAAAAATTATCCTATACAGGATCCATATATACTACACGGATTTTCAAATTTCTCAATATAAAGTACACCTTCTTGCAAAAGATAGTGTTCCAAATATGCAATAAAACTGATCCGATGCCCTCTTCTGTGTGACTATATCATATATATATAATTTGGTCAAATACTATATAATATAATATATTATAACTGTTATCTATATAATACTACGTAATCATAGCTTATAATATTGATAAAATATTATTTCAAATAACTGAAAATATTTTAATATTAGAAAGTATAGAGTATTTTGCTCTCCTTTAGTGTGTAATTAACTTTTTTTTCTATAATTATAGGCAATTATCTTAATTTAATTCTTTTATCTCTTTTAATTATTTATAATTTATATATATATATATATACTTAATTATGTAGTTTAATTATTAAGTATTATTTATTTATTATAAATTTTTGTTATATTGATATCAGTTCATTCAATTATAAAGCGTTAAAGTACTATCGAGTTATAAGCATCGGGTATTGCACGACCCTTTTTCAAATATATAGCCTTTTGATATTAGTGGTGGTGAAGTTAATAGGGTAACAATCTGTTAGTGATTCACACCTGCGAAACACTAAGGTAAACTCAGTTAAATATAAATTTTAACTCGTGTTACGATTGCGTAGAATTTTGGATATATTAATTTATGTCCGCACTTATATATATATATAATATATCCCGTATTATATGGAAATGATATAATGGTAAAGGAAGTTAACTCACATAATATAGTTTCGAATAAGGAGGTGTAGTACTACAGTCGAAAAGACATACACTATTCCCGGTGACTGATATCTACTAGCTAATATATACTTAGAGTCAAGTCATTAAATAATTTATTACGGCGGCATAATATACTGAGATACTATTATACATAAAATACATGTAGGGCCTACTAAAATAGGCCTACTGTAGGCCTAATTTTAAAATCCGTTTAAATATCTTTTTTAAATTCATTAATCATTTATCTTCTAATTTTTTTTACTATATAATTTTCTATATATCTTCCATTTTTACTGAAAGCTCAGTAAAGAATAAAAGCTTTATAAAAAAATGAAAGTATTATAATAACAAGGCTCACTAGATATCTTAAGTGAGTACCTAAGCTCATGTCATCCTCATGATAAGTAAATATAATGAACAAAGTAGACAATAAACTGCAAATTAACTAGATGTAACTATTATAGTTCTAATGCATAGCAAATTTAAGAATTACATTAAATAATAATATATAATTGAAGAAAATAATATTTAATAAAAATTTTTTTATTAATTATATATTATAATAATAATTAAAACCTTTCTCACTAAATTTCAAATCATTTGAGTATTATAATATATAAAAATTATTTTACCCCGATATATATATGTTATAACGATACATATTTGGATAAATATAAAAAAATTATAATTTAAATCTTATGAATTTAAATGATTATAATATATATATATATATTATATATATATATAAAATACCTAAGGATATACGTATATACACATCAAATTCATCTATATCACTCACGGTCGATAGATAATAATAGGAGTTATTTCCGTAGTATTAGTTCTCTATAACGCACGAGTTTTTTTACAATAAGATGTGTTGTGTGTCACGTTTCGAAAATGTGTGATCAATAGAAATATTTACTTAACGTTGGCCTGAACACAGCACACAGTATATTTTCAATATATAATACTGTTTGTGATAGCGTGTACATGTAATATAATAATATATTATATATAATATAAATTAATAAATAACTATAAATATAATATACTAAATAATATAATATATATATATAAATAATATAATAATATATAATATAATAATTAAATAAATCATATAATATAATTTAAAATATAATATAATTAATTATATATAATTAGAAAGTTAAATTTATTAAAGAAAAGAGATGCTTTATATATAATTTAAATATATAATAATTAATATAATAATATTATATATATATATAAATATATAATATTATATATATATATATAAATAATAATCCTATAGTTTCACAAATATAATAATTAAAAAGTCACAACCACCCAAGTTTGTACTACAGATAATTAATATTAATTATATTAATAATTATATATAAATAATAAATTACCAATATTTTATTATTTTATTATTTATTAATTATTAATTATTATTATTCTTATTATTATTAATTATTATTATTATTATTATCTTAATTATTTTACTAATTATTTATTATTTATAATTATTATATTATTATTTAATTATATTATTTATTAAGGTAAATAATATTTACTTTATTATAATATGCGTAGATTGAAGTTATCTTTAAGATATTTAAAAAAAAAATACAAATTTTAATAATATATTAAATTTTATAAAGAATTACGAAATATATATAATTTTTAAACAAAATGATTTTTTCATAAACTTTTATTGTTTAAGAGTTTAAAAAGTTGTTTTCAAGACAATCTTTTTCTTTGTTTTATATAAATAAGGAGCAAAGTACAGAAGAGAGAATGTAGGAATGAGAGAGAGGTGATGGAGTAAGGAGAGAGAGAGAGGAGAAGAGAGAGAGAGGAGCACGAGAGATGACGCCAGGTACGAGAGAGAGGCGAGAGTATTATGATGAGGAGGTGAGAGGTGAGGAGAGAGAGGGATGAGGGAAGTGGGGTGGAATCGAAAGGTAAAACCGGTTTTCTATCTATATTATTTTTTTCTTTTCAATATTGAATAATCAAAAATAAGATATTACCTGTTTCTTTCTATAATTCACAATGTTAAAAAAAAAAAAAGTATGAATATTATTGAATCATTAAATTTATTTGTTTAATTAATTGTTTATATATATATATAATATCATAATATTAATATATATATATATATAATTATATATATATATACTATATATTATATATAATATATATTATATAATATATATATTTTATATAATCTCAAATATATATAGAGGAGCAGAGAGAGAGAGAGAGAGAGGAGGAGAGAGAGAGAGAGAAATCTGTCACAACCAACCAATCCTTTCCTCTCCCTTCTATATCCAAAACCTAGTTCAAAACTCTCTCTACCAGATAATAATAATAAATAATACATAATACATAATAATAATAATAATATAATAATAATAATAATATAATAATCAATAATAATAATAATCAATAATAAGAATAATAAGAAATAATAAAATTTCGGGTTATTATGATTATTATTATTATTTTAATTTATTAATTATCATTATTATTCTTAATTATTATATTATTATTATTATTATTATTTTATATTATTATTATTATTAATTATTATTATTATTATTATTATTTTATTAAGAAGTAAGAATATGAGTAGACAGAGTGAGAAAGCGAGAGAGGATAGAAAGAGAGGAGAGAGTGAGGCAGCACTGTATACCGAGATTGCAGTATGACGCGATAAGCTATTAATTTAATACGTTCGAATGTTGGTCGTTAAGTTGAAGGAAAGAGGGTTAAATTACCGTCCCTTACAAACCCATATAATTTGGAGAGCTTACGCAGACCTTTAGGCTGACGCAGATGACTCAAATCTGATCTCTGGAAGATTTTGAGGAACTATTGCGGTGTGTTTTCCTTCCGAGGAAAAATAGTGAGAAGATAAGAGATTAATGGTTAAAAGGATAACTCAAGCGAGGTTAGAGTCCTTACAAACCTTTTTCTGATCCATATATTAAAAAGGAAAGAGAATACGTAAACGATTCAGACCATAGTAATGGAATTAACAAGAATACAAATATTAAATGCACATAACTAAAGAGAATAAAAACAAAGACAGATTTTAAAGAGTATGAATCAAACAGTACATAATGGGAATAAATGTAATCATAAAATGCATACATAAAAAAGATAAAATGTGCCGCACCATGATAAATAACATGGCTACGCTCTCTGATAACTGAATGGCAAAGGACTAAAGCAATTAATCTCACATATAGCCACGCACTTGAATGTATAATAATTATAAATTAAAATACCAATAAAAAACACACCATGCGAAAAAAGACTGTCCACAGGAGAAATAACACTTTTGTATAGTTATGAATATATATATACTCATTAGTTAAGTATATATAATAGTTAGAATATTATGTTCAAATATATATACCATTGTATTATAGTAGAGTACATTAGTCTAAGTATCTGCATATGATATATAATGAAAGAATACTGTCAAGTCATATATTGTAAATATTAGAGTATAACTTTTTATATAGATTACAATAATAGTATAGTATATATATTACCATTAGGTTATATGTATATATGATATATATTATAGGGAATACTGTCAAATAGTATATATAACCAACTAGTAAGGGTAGATAAATACTGTCAAGTATATATTATTATATATATTTATATAGCCATAGTAAGCCCATATATAGGATAGACTGTCAATAGTATATTCAAAATATATATAAGGAGTATAACCTGTTCTTTAATAGTAACCATAAATTCAAGTCTATTTAGAAATATATCTGTCAAAGTACCCACAGTAAGGAGACTAATGTTCAAAGTAGGCTGTAGTAACTGGGACTAGTCATGATGAATAGTATAATATATTATGATAATATACTATACCATATAGTTATGGGATCTAATAAGGGGTAACGAGACCAGATCTATAGTAACCATAGAGATTCAAAAAACAAAATACCTAATTTTGATGGTTTAATCTTGTACATCAAGTAATCAATCTGGGTAATCTCCTATCTGTCTATCTTCTGTTTTTTAATCTATCTTATAGATTCTGTCAGCAATTTCGTCTCCTTCTAATATCGGTGCTCTCAATCATGTTTTAACCTCCTATTTTTCTATCGAAATAATTGCCCTATCAAGTAAAAATGTCACGTCTTTAATGAATACAACTGTTTAATAGAACACCACAGTGGTGAGACTAACCAGACAAATCTACCCACTATCTAGTCTTGAATTTATCTTCCCTAAGAGACTCTTATCTTTCGCGTTCAATTGATCTCAATCTAACTCTATTCTAAAAGCTTATCTACTACAATATAGTGGATATCACTTTGCCTCTCAATAGCCATCTTCGTTATATCTCTTCTCTCATCTCTCTCATTCTTCTCTCTATTTTGTCTGTGTCTACCAGTGTCATCTTGGCTTTCTGTGTGTTCCTCCTCATAGTAGTGAATATTACTAATGAAGAGCCTACTACTCCAACAGCTTAATGAAGTCTGCTCACTCGCCTTCCCTCAAATTAATGAAAATTGGTTTAAGTTCATGTAGTGAACACCATCGTATTTAAGCTAATACTACAGGTTGTGGAGTGCGCAACTGTCAAATCACAAAAATAGTATGTGTAAGTGTTGGTGTCGTAGTTGTGATGTGTGTCGTGTGTGTGGTGTGTGTGTGTGTGTGTGTGGGGTGTGTAGCGTGATGTAATGTGCGTGCTAGAGCTTCTCTTAAAATCATCAGGTTCTACTTTTGCAAGGCACCTGCAATTGGACGGCAACAATTTGTCCACCTTGGTGATCACTGATGGACTACTCTAAGTATGCATTTTCCCCTACTTGTTGGGGCACATGTTTAATTCTTTTGAGTTGGACATTGTCAAATAATTCTACGGCAGGGTAGACGAATGTTCGACTCTAGGAGTCAGAGACTTGCAAAATCCTCTCCATCCTGCACTGGGTTTTTGAGCTGTCCACATATCAGTCACTTTATGTTTATTTTTTTTTTTTTTTTTTGCGATACTTCCAAGCCTGTCAGGGGAGACTCATTTGGGCTGACCGGTTCTTCTTCTTTCACCAGTCCACGTCAGTCATAGAGAAATGCCAGTCTCCACTTCTCTTCTTTTCCTTCTTTACATCTATCCTCTTACTGGCTTCTTATCTTCTACCTAGTTCTTTACGTGATCTTGTAAAGTCTCTATTTCTTTACTTCCTTTTCTCTTCTCTCTCTTCTTCTCTTTCTTCTCTCTTCTTCTTACTTTCCTTCTCCCTTCCTTTGTCCATTTTCAGCAAACGCATCCACATCCATATTTCGCTTGTTCGAAAGAAGGAGTTCCCAAGTTGGATAGCGATTCTCCTCTCGAAATTCTCTCATCTCTTCTCTTTCTCTCTCTCCTCTTCTCTCTCCTCCGTCTCCTCTTCTCTCTCTATCTCATCTCGTCTTCTTCTTCATTCCTTTCTTTCAATTTTTGTTATCTCTTAAGATTAGTCTTTTTAATTTCTCCTTTTTTCTCTTATTATAAACATCATTTTACATCGTTATGTTTTTAACCTTTAACCTTTCAATTTTATAACTAATAATATATATATATAATATATAATATATATATATATATTATATATATTTATATTATCTATATATCTATATATATTATATATATATTTATATATATATATATATATATATATATATATAGTATATAGTATATTATATATATATATTAAGGGTATATATTATATTATGGGAACGCCTTCCCACCCATATATATATATATATATTATATACTATATATATTAGTATATATATATATATTATATATTATATATATATTATTATATATATATATATATATACTATATATATATATATCTATATATAAATATATATTAATATATATATATATATATATATATATATATATATATATATATATTTATAATATATATATTATATATCATATACCCTAATATATTATATATTATATATTATTCTATATATAATATATTCTATTTATATCTATTTTATTTTCATCATTATTTATTAATCCGAGGATAATTAGGAGTAAAGGCTACTTTATTATTTTGTTTTGCGCTAATATTATGTAATTAACCTTCCCTGAAAAATTTGATAAAAATTATATTAAATGTATATATATCATATATATATATATTATTAATTAATATATATATATATATATATATATATATATATATAATATATATATTTATATATATTACTATATATATATATATTATATATAATATATATTATATATATATATATTAATATATATATATATAATTATGTAATTATATTAATTTATATATATATATATAATATATTTATATATATATATATTATATTAATATATATATATATATATATATATATATATATATAATATATAGTTAATAATTATATTATATTAATATTAATCAATATATAAATAATTAATATATATTGATTTAATTTATAATAATATATATATAATATATAGTTATAATTATATAATTATATATTAATATATATATATATATATATATATATATTAAATATTAATATTATATGGTGTGTGTGTTTAGTGTGTGTGTTGATATGTGTGTTGTAGGTTGAGTGTTGTTGATGTTATATATTGGTTTTGGTATGGTGGGTAGGGTGGTAGTATTGTGGTTATAATATTTTTTTGTAAATGAAAAAATGACTAATCTGTAATAAGAAAAAATACAAGGTATTTTGTTATATATATATATCCATTATACATAAAATTACACCTATTATAGCCTTCCATTTTTCCTACCTACGGAACCATTTCTTAAAAATGTTATTTCTCTCCCCCTCCCCTGAATATTACAAACGTTCCTCTCTCTCCCTGTAGCTCTTCTAGTGGGTCAGAGAGTATAGTATGATGGGCTGGGTTCTTTATGGATACCGCAACATTCTTGAATGAGGCACTTATTCAATGCCGCAATTTTAAATTATATAACTATACATATATAATATAATTATATTATTATATTATATTATATATATATAATAAGTTTATATTATACTATATTATAATACTATATTATATTATATATACTATATATTTATATATATTAATAATATATATCTATTGGGTAATTATATATATATTTTAAATATATTAAATTATATATATTTATTATTAATTATAATATTATATATATTATATAATATTCATTATTTATGTATTAAATATTAAATTTGATTTTATTCATTCCAAACTTGAAGAAAGGTGTTTATTATTATTATAGTTGTGTTTAAATAATTAAAGTTAAATAATTAGATCTTCAAATTAGATTACTTACTCTCTTTATGTTATGATTTATGGGTCATCTATATTATATAAGAAATTTATATTTTACATTTCACTTTTTCATATTTTTATTATTTAATATAAAGGATGAGTTTGATGTAAGAAGTAAGATGTACGAATTAGAGATTTCTAATTAATCCATTCTAGACATATTGATATATTTTATAAATTTAACAGGCAGTTTTCAATAATTTTACCCAATATGCCAAAAAGTATATTTTTTATTATTATTTTTTTTTTTTTTTTTTTATTTTATCTTGTGTACTTCTTATATGTATGGTTTGTCCGGGCTTTTCAAGATTGATTGTTTACAAATATGAGTTATCTATGTAGAATATTTTATACAGATGACTTTTACATCACAGTTAAATACTTATGGACTTGATTTCTCATACTGATCAGACTTGGTTATGACAGCTTGACAGCTTTGAATACTAAAGTTGGGCTTATTGTATGGATCAACAGTTCTCATAACAGTGGCATGGGTTTGTCAAGATCTCGTGTACCTCTAGCGTAAATATTTGACAGTCAAAGTTACCAATTGAACTTAGATTTATACCCATGTACTTGGCTATGTAAGATCCTCATATTATTGTATGATATTTGACAGTTTTTCACGTAGTATATAGGCGGCGTTTAATTCATTTTCGGTAACGCGGGCAGTGACTTTTATTACAATCTTCATCTAACTCGAGGCTATCTTGAACGACCATCAAATTTACTTTTTCTTTATCAGCATTTACAGATACCGATGATTCGTATCCTTTTTTAATACTAAAACTGATATTTTTAGATTAGGCTTTAGGCATTTTCAAAAGTATCTGGCTTCAAAAAGTCTCTAAATGTAAAGTGCGTTTTTTTGATTCAGATCTCATCAACTGTTGGCATTAAACAGTTTATATTTCTAATACTGACTAATGTCTTTGAGCAATTTCTAAGCACTATTCTGCTTAGACAATCTGTTAACTATAATTGTTCTTAACCTTAAATGATCAATGAGTGCTTTTGATTCTTATAGAATTTATGGTGACTTTCATGTCCACTCCTTATATATTGTAGCTTATGAGATACTCAGTTCCCACTTTAATATCTAAAGTTGATATTATAGATCTCTACTTATGTGGCCTTTAGACAGTTTCCCAATTTACTTATAGGCTTTGACAGTCTCTTCTTATTTTGATTGACAGTTATCCACCTTATATGTAGCTTGTACAAGTCTCCTTACCTGTGTGGTATGACTAGTTCATCCAATCAACTAGTTATGGCTTTGAGCAATACTGCTTTACTATGATGACAGCGTTGGCTTACTATGGCTGATCAGTTTCTCAAGCGGCTTACATATTGGTCTTTTGACAAAATAAGCCTATTTACTATGCTTGACGAGTCTCTCGAATTAGAATATGTAGTATGAAATTTATAACTTTTCTAAATGACTCATTCTATACCTTATCTCTTCTTGCATTAATGAATTTTTTGATCTTGATTCCAAATTTATAAGATATTAATGAAATAATAGCAGAGAAATTTTTAAGTTTACCATATACTTGATAAGACTGTATTATTAAGACGCTTGCTAATAATTTTTTCGTGCGTAATTTCAAAAGCTAGTAACGTCCAAATGGGAAAAGACCATCTTCTCATTTAACGAGTAAATAATAAGTAAAATAATAAGATGAATGAAGATAATGAATAATGAAGAATAGTTAGAAGAATGGAATGAAGAGAGAGACATGATATTTAGATAAAGAAAATAAAACAGAAACTGCTGAAACTAGGGAAGATGAGACTGATAATGATGAAGAAGTAGAGAATCAAGTTAATGCAAAATTGACGATGGCCGTACAAACTGAGGTTGCAGCTGATGAGACTGCTGAATGGAATATTGATCAGATGATTGATATATTATTATTACCTCATTATTATTTTATTATCTATTATTATTTAAACTATATTTATTATGATTTAATTTTATTATTATCTGGTGAGAGGTGTTGAACTAGTTTTCGGGCTCTAGAGGGCGCAGGAGGTGTTGGTTGGGGTGGTGACTCAGATTCTCCTCTCTCTCTCTCTCTCTCTCTCGTCTCTCTCTCTCTCTCTCTTATACTATATAGTATATACTATATAGTATTATTATATTATATATATATATATATATATATATATATATATATATATATATATCTATTCTATAACATAATCCATATCTTTTAGAGTTGCACAATAAATGGAGATGAAACGAAGTCCAAAGAAATGAAGAACAAAATAAAAGTAGGGACATCAGAGAAGCATGAAGGAAGACAAGAAGACTTGTAATGTTTCAATGAAGAAAACTCAGGTTTCTCCATACTAAATTTTTTGATTTTTCGTATACCACTACATGTTAATTTTGGAATTTCAAAGGTATAAAAAAAAAGTGATATTTTAACTTATTCGATATTTTCGTCTTGTCTCGATCAGAAAAAATAATATAAATAAACCGGTTTTACCTTTCAGAATATCTGTCCCAAACTTAGGAAATTTCTTATCACATTTGGGCAATTAGTGCTCCAGGGTAAACGCCTAAGGATTAAAGGGAGAGCTCATGCCCACCACACACACCACACACCACCCACACACACACACAACACAACACACACACACACACACACACATGACACATGGTGAGTGACGAGGTACACACCACATAAACCAATATAACCTCAGTAGCCGCCCGAACATTAGATCACCGATAAATAGATCGTATTTCTTTAATAGCTACCAGCCACCACAAGATAGCACGTAAGATCGTCGGACTACGAACCCGGACTCGCAGTACGAGTAGATCCCCTGTGACTTAGAATAGATGATACGATAGATAGATAAGATAAAAAAATCAAGACAATTCTGATTTTATAACAGGAAATTAACGTAGTACATATTATATAGATAGTATGATAAGCATTTGGATTAAGATCCTAATGTGCATATTAGATACAAAAAAAATAATGAGAATTCTATTTCAAAAGCGATCTTTAAGGAATTAAAGAGATATTAGAATATTTAGGACTGTAAAGAAATTTATATTGTTTATAAAATATAAGAAATATAGATATATATAAGACAGGATAGTAAATTATGCAGATTAATGAACAAGTTCTAGATTATAAGATGTTTTTAGTAAAATATCATAAAAATTATATAGTAAAAATTAATTTATTTATGTCTATTACTACTATATATAGTTCTCCATATAATTTTAATTATTAATATATATATATATTAATCTAATATATATAATTAATATATATTAAATATATTATATATATTATTATACTTTTATATAATATATTTTTATATTTATAATAAGGAAAGCTTAGTTATTAATTTAATTATATAATTATATATAATTATATATTATATTATATATATTATATCTTATATATAATATATATTATAATATTATAATATTAATTTAATTTAATATTATTATTATATATATATTTATATATATATAATTAGTGTATAACACACACATATATATATCATATGTGGATGTGTAGTACTATGTAGTATATATATATTGAACTAACACACATACATCAACACACTATCACATATATATTATATATTAATATATATATTAAATATAAATATATTAATATTATAATATTTAATATATATCATATATATTGATATTATTATATCTTAATAATATATAATTATTATATATATATATAATATTAATTATATATATATTTTTTTAATTATATATTAAAATTATCTATTTATAATTAATAAAGTTTATTAAATTCATGTATTAATTTATATTTCCTTAATTAAATATACTAGACTAATTATATATATAATTATATTATATATTAATATATATATATATATATAATTAATATATTATTATATATATATTTCATAATATACATAATAAATAGGTATTTTAATATTTTCTCTACGGTAGGTGGGTTGTTGGATTGTTTTTAATATTAATAATATATTTTAATACATTATCCGTATGTCATAAGATTTATGTAATTTTGAGGTACTATGTAATCATGGTTACTATCTTCTAGAATTGAGAGACGTTTAATAGCCATAACTAGGTAATTTATTTAAGTTATTTTCTAGCTCTTGTCATGATTTTTTTTAATCTGAGATCACATGACTTATTTAAAGAAGTTTTTATGGTAGCAATGTTGTTTTGACTATAGCTTTCATAAGCTAATATTGTACAATTAGTGATTTGTTTGGTTAGTTACTTGAAATGTACATGTTTGTAATTTTCTTTATTGGTATTTTTTTTCATTTATTTTTTTATTTGGGAGTTTTTTAACTTTTACACGTTAGGTATTCCTTCCCCCTTTTTTGGGGGGGACGAAAATCCTGGATATGTATTTATAAAGTAATTACCTCTCTTCATCTCCCTATTCGAGGATAAAAATACATCACTATCAGCCAAAGTCTCCTATACATAAAATATACTTCATAAAAGATAATATAATTTGAGTATCTGCGTCAGTCACCTAATAAGTCCTCTTAAGCTCTCCTAAATTATATAATGGTTGTTTAACTAGGGAGGGTTAAATTTATCACCTCTATTCATATCTTATCAACTAACGCTAATTTTCGAATTATTCTCTCTATTCTCTCTCCTACTCTCTTTCTCCTCTCTATCTCTCTCTCTCTCTCTCTCCTACTCTCTCTCTTCTCGGTCCTCTCTAGGATATCTCTTCTTCTCACTCTCCTCACTACCTCCTTCAGACTCTCATAAAAATCCTCATTTACTTCCTCTTCTGCAAATTCTGTAGAGAATAACCTCTTTATAATCGTTACTTGTCTATCTCTGTCCTTACCCTCTTCTCTTCTCTCAATCGCTCTTGGTCTCTTACTGATCCTTTCTATCACCATAAGCTCAGGGTTGTTGACTCTTTGAGAAAATTAAAATCTAGACATATACTATCACTTTTATAATTTTAATATTGAATATAAATTTGATTAATTTACTTTTCTTAATAAAAGTAAAAGATTTTTAAGTTAAAAGAAATGCAATCATATATTATAATACTATATTAAATAAAATAGAAGAATAATATTAAATATATAAATGCATTTAATAAAGAAATAAACAATTAGATTAATAATATAGAAGGTAATAATTTAAATATTTGAATTGTTATATTCAAAAGATATAAGGATTAATAAACCGGTATTAAAAATTGAGTCGAGTAAATTTCATACTTAATTAGCTTAGTAGCGTGGTGCATTAATATTAAAATTTATTATTTATATGATGTAAATTTTACTCTAAAAAGTTTAATTGTGTTTAAAAATCCAATTTCACTTATTATTTTATTTGGAATTTTTACCGATTATAAAATTAGTTCAACCATTTTGCTAACACTTTTATTATATCTGTCTAAATTTATTCCAATCCATTTTTAGCAGAGAATGAACTCTGAACGGCGAGCAGAAATTATTCGGGTTGTGATTGTGTGACATAATTGTTTTATTACCAAAGTTCTATAGGAGAATACCATTTTAATGTTCAGATTCAATTGTCGATTAATATTATTTGAAATTGATCTATATGATAGTAGTAAATCACTATAATGTAGTGAATAATTTGGCCTCATACAGTGAACTGAAATATTGTAAATTTGATTTATATCTTAATGATTTTAAAGGGTTCACAATTGTGATAAAAGGAAGTTAATAATATTAGTTGGGTCATAGACGCAGGTTCCAGAGATATTACATTTCTCATATAGGCAATTGTGTGAAAATGATAAAATACTGTACGGTTGAAGAGCAATAGGGGGCTTATTTTCGTATTCTGTATTCCTTGGTGAATTATGAGCAACGGTCCAGATTTTTTTCATCATAGATAACACGGGGAAACATTTCTCTATTTCGACATCTATGGCACTGAGAGTAGAAAATATATCATAATACAGTATTATCTTCTCGGAATACTTTAAATATTTTAATATTTAAGATGTCTAGAAATATTAATTTTGTCACTCGCAATTTTTTAATCGTAAAATTGTATATCTCCATAGAAATTATAGCTATTTTTTAGGTCATAAATGATAATATCACTGAATTTCACGCCAATTTCACTTCACGGAACTTTGGCCTTTATTAGGTTAAAGTTTCCATTATCATTTCATATCTGAAAATAAGGCATTTTATATATCACTCACTGGAAATATGAAGGATCTTTTGTATTATAATGATATATAAATAACAACCGAAGACTTTTTCAACTTTCATTCTAGATATTTATAAAAAAAAGGTTAATAACGGTAGGATTAAAAGTCCTCGGGATACATAA
Organism: Trachelipus rathkii; assembly: GCA_015478945.1. Lineage (NCBI taxonomy): Eukaryota > Metazoa > Arthropoda > Malacostraca > Isopoda > Trachelipodidae > Trachelipus > Trachelipus rathkii. The sequence goes on from JABUQX010099213.1 coordinate 18,349, forward strand.
TAAGGGATGTTAAATACTATGGTTACGATAAGGTTTATGAACTTGCCAGGGTGGTATAGGGAGTTAGTAATTCTTTCGCTTAGGACTACACTACCAATTCGTACACTGGGTTCTTCCTTACCCTAACTTTATCCATAATAGAGGCTAATATTATTATTTTACTTTCATCTAGACTCAGGCACGATTAAATATAATAATATGATATTACCTTGGTACATAAGTATATAATATAATAATGTCTATTCAATTAATATAATCTGCACACAGGCAGACTACACTGCACTGCAAGTAGCATACTGTCGCGTCGCTACTAGCAAGAGTTGACTTCTATAGAACGATCTAATCTCTGTCAATTTCAGCATCTAATGATTTACGATGATTTCGCATAATATTATTTTATTGCAGTATAGTATTGGTAACCAATATATTGAAAATTATTACAATATATTCATATATTCTCTCATTTTTCTACAGAATTTAGACCTGCTCTTACCCTCTACCTCTTTTTTAACAAAAGAATTTTTCTTGTAAGCTGTGTAAGCAATTCGTTTCATCATAATTACATGATGCTCCTAATACTAAGGATAACACATGCCTAGAATTTTTAAACCGATTAGATTTCATCATATTTGATGAAAACAATAACAATAGAATGTAGTTTCGATCTACAGCATCTAGTAAGTTTATAAATTAACTTATTGTTGACCTTATTATATCTTTTGAGTCCATTCGTAAGTTGATGTTTTCCATCCTCGAAGTTCTTTTGTGGTATTTTAAATCCTTAATACTGGTTCTTTTTGTATAATGTTCACCTGATATAAATGATATGATTTATCAAATTCCCCCATTGTCACCTAATTAAGTACGATACAAATTAGAACTTCCTTTTGTGAGAATTTCTTATTTTTTTCCTTCTTCATTAATTTTAGTCTTCTTTGTTATTCAGAAAATTAAACATCTAAAATTAAATAAGCTAATTTTGAGCACCCTGGAATAATTCTGTACTAAAAATCCAATAATAAATTAAACTTATTAAAATAATCCGTAAATACATTTATTTATTTTTTTTAATCCTAACTTCTTCCCCCCTTCTTCTAATCATACTATTTCAACTTTCGGTAGCGCTTCCTTTTCTCCCATTACGTAATGACTAATACTCTATTGCAAACTCTTTCTTTAGTCAATACGTCGGCCACTTGTAACTTACTACTGATCCATTTAACTTCGTTCGCTTGATGTTTTTCAATGTCTACTTTTATTGAAGCAAGGTCTATTGCTAATCATTTACTACTTATTTCAGTAACTTATTTGATAGTACTTACTGAAGTTTTGCTATATGTTGATGTTTTACTTATAAATTTTGATTTTCTATTATTTCTTTCCAAATTTCTTGAAAGGAAATTTCACCTTCAATTGCTTCTAAGTTAAGCTAAGCTAAGCGTTTCTGCTGCTATTGTTAACTTAGCAATCTTCTTGGCCTATCAGAATTTTCACCACAAGACAATTCTGTATTTCACCACACAGGGGATTTGTTTCATTGCTCATCAACCAAAGAAATAATATACCCCACCTGAGTCTTTCCATCATTATCCCCCCCCAAATGATGCACAGGTTTATACCTCCCAATATTTGCGTAATTTAAGCCGCTGTAATTTTATCATTACCATATCACTTTCAATCATTGCTACTTTTATTAATTTTCTTAAATTGCTCATTTGGAATGCCATATCAGGCCTAGTGTGGTGTGCCAACCCAATTTATTTGACCAACTGTAGATCTATATTCAGTCATTACTTCCTAATTAAAATTTAGATCTCTTTCTCCTAAATACTTCCTACTTTCTGGTACACTCATTCCTTCTATATAGTCAAATTAACCCAAATAAATCTCTTTCTCTCCGTTTTGCTTTTTTTTTACTCATTTATTTTTAAAATTTTCTTCCTCCATGTTACCATCCTTAAATTTTTCCATCAATTTCTTCATGATTTTTTTTCGAAATCTATTTCATCCATGGGAAAATCATCCATATGATTTACCCATGATTCCCATCAGTTTTCCTGATGACGAAAGACCTTTACGCTGATTCGAGGTGTCTTCCTATAAATTGCATTTCTTTACTAGTAATATATTTTATTTAATGTTGAATACTTTAAAGTAGTAGGTATGCACAACAGAAGAATCCTTTGTGCAGCATCTATAACGTCAGGTAGTGTTAGTTCCACATGTCATGAAAACCAAATATATATATATATATATATTATATATATATATATATATATATATTATATATATATATTATATATATATATATATATATATAATATATATATATATATATATAATATATATATATTTATATTTATATATATGACATTCATTTCAGTAATTAATACATTAATTTTATAAATGAGTTGAAAAATCTTTTTTTTTTTTTTTTTTTTCAATGATGTAGATAGATAAATTGCAAAAATGGTAACCTTGATGTTGGTTTTGATTTAAATGTACAAAAAAATATATTGCATATAGTATGTCATATATACAGAACTGCAAGATGACAGTTTCATTTGAGATTAAAATTCATTATAGTTCAAGCACAACTCATAAATCAATCCTTTTTTTATATTTATAATTTTGGCATTACAGATAAGAGTTTCAAAGAAATGAATTTTCTTTTAAAACTTCTGTTGAAGTATTTAAGAGCTGTATTCCTTTTTTAGACGTGCCTTTTAAATTGTATATTGCATATTGTTATGTAATAAATACAGTACTACAAGATGACCGCTTCATTTGAGACAAAAATTCATTATAGTTCAAGCATAACACATGAATTCATCCTTTTTTTTTTTAGCATTTATAATTCTGACATTGCAGTTAAGAGTGAAAGAAATGGATTTTCTCTTAAAACTTATGTTGAACCATTTAGGAACTGTATTGCTTTTTAGACGCCTTTTAAATTATAATCAAAATAAACATCCTAAGTTTTAATTATAAGTTACGCGGCAACAGTAACATCTTGAAATGAAGCTAAAGCTTCATGGATTTTTTTAACCTACTTGTACAATATTTGTCATTGGATGTAGGAAAAGAAATCATAGATATAATATTTAATTAATAAAATATCTTTAGATGATTATATTTTGGTCATCTTGCAAGTGCAGTATATGTTAAATAACAATATGACAATGACGCTTCTGCTTCTAAGTAGTCCATTCTACTACAACGGAGAACTTCAACAGTCAATCTAATTCCCTAGTTTTGTCAGTGATCAAGGATTCTGCATTAATCTTTTGGAGGAAGTTAAATTAAATCTACTCTTGACTACAAAAGAACTCTTCTATCTGATCACCAATTCCTATGTCCAAAATATTTTAAGGGGACCATGAGTTTCTCTTTTTTACCTTTAATAATTTTAGCATTTACATTCCAAGCTAACTTTTAATCAAAACATAATACAAGACTTATTTGTGAAGCTGTGTATTTGAATTCCTTCTCATGCATGGTTACATGGGGGGGGGAGCATTTAAAAAAAACATCCTGTGAAGAAGACATAATTGGTTTTATTAGCTAAGACATTTAATCCACAGATCTTTGGTCATTTCACCACCACCGGGTAAGGTGCGTCGCAAGCACTGGAACAGAAAAGTAGTAGAAGAATATTACGCAAGTCGAAAAGAAAGCCCAGCCTTACCGCCCCCTTTATACTCTTAAGTGAGAACTTCGCAGTCGGAAAAATCCACCCTAGGGCTTCACGGGACTACACCTACCTTCTCGCCTCTGTCAAACTCACACTCCTCTCCTTCAGGCATTCCTTTACTGACTCAACCCACTTTTTCTTCGGTATTCCAGTCGGTTGATTCTCAGCGCACTCACCACTATAAATCCGCTTAACCAACCGACTATCATTCATCCTTTCCACATGACCAAACCATTTCCATGTACTTTCATTTATTCTTTCATTTACTCCTTTCCTCACACCACCCAACTCCCTAATGCGTTCATTCCTCATTTTATCAATTCTTCTCACACCTAACTTTGTCCATCACCACTAAGTTTGTCCATCTGAACACATTGTACTTTAGATCTATACCTCTTATTCCAGACCATAGTTTCACTACTATACATTAACACAGGCAGCAACATACCCTAATATAAGATCCTAGCCCACTCAAGACTTAGTCCCTTCACATCCACCAAGGATTTATTTGCACCAGCCACCTTCCTACTATTTACATCTTTCCTACTACACACTGCATCATCCAACATATATCCGAAATATTTAAACTCTGACACTTGTTCCAGTTGTTCACCATCCAACATAACTTCACACCGAGGACTGTCCTCACTCACAACCATAACCTTACTCTTATCTACCTTTACTTTCAAACCCCACCTTTTACACACCCTGCCAAATCCCTCCACCAATCCTCTCAAACTCTCTTCAGATTCACCACACAAATCCATTTCATCCGCATACATTCGGTAGGGCACCCTCCACTCTCTTCCATTCTCCATCATTCTAACACCTTTCCCTGCCACCCCACCCTCAATTCTTTTATAACCCCATCCATATATAAATTGAATAACCAAGGAGACATAACACATTCCGAGACATAACACATCCCTGCCTCACTCCACTATTAAAATCAAACAAATCACCCTCAACTCCATTTATTTTTACTCACGCTTCACTATCGTCATACTGTGTGTCACTCATACATACTTTTGATTCCATTCAAAAGCCTACCACCAATACCATATATCACCAACACCTGCCATAGAACTTCCCTATTAATCCTGTCATACGCCTGTTGCATACCCATAAAACTAAAATACAATTTATTCTTCTCCCTCATTTTCTCAATCATTTGTTTTAATGTAAAGATTTGATCCACTTAATAGGCTGCCCTTTTTCTAAACTCACCTTGTTCTTCACCAATCAGTTCCTCAGCCATTTAACGCACTCTTTCGACCAAAATACCAGGATATATCTTCCCTGCAACACTCAATAAACTAAAACCCTTATAATTTCTGCAGTTACCTTATCCCCCTACCCTTCGATATTAATGTTCTCCTCCAATCTCTCGGGACTATACCCTCCATAAACGTTTTGTTACACAACTTCCAATTCCCCTCAATCATCATCTCTCTTCCGTGCTTGATCATTTCACCAGTAATTTCATTTATAACTCCAGATTTACCATTCTTCAACTTTCTCACTCTACCCACTACCTCTTTCTTAGTAATGACCTCATCCCCAAATACCTGTTACTTCTTGTACCAACAAACCCACACAGATTCATTATCATCTCTTCATTACTGCCAATGTTATGCAGATTTTTGAAGTGTTCCCTCCACACACTCCTCACATCCATTTCATCAGTAACGAAAGCCCATCCCCGATTCATTATTCTAAGCAGATTCCTCTTATTCTCATTCTTACCTTTCTCTCTTCCTTCCAGAAAAGCTTCCTATTCCCTTGTAAGTCCCCATTCATCATTCTTCCAAACTGTTCATTTACATCTTTTTTTTTCCTCCTACGCATGCTTCTTTTAGTATTCCTTTTTTTCCCCCCCTTTTATAATTCCAAACATCTTTCTTTTGAGACCCCATCATTGGCTTTTAGTACATTTAACCACGCTTCTTTTTTACTTTTAATCGCTTAAATCACCTCTATTCCACAACTCACTGTTAGCATTCTTACTTCCTACTTTAGCCCATTCTCATATTTATTTTGCACTACTAACAAATGCAGAAAGCATTTGCTTCCAGATTTGTTCAGTTTCAACTTGTTCACATTCAACTGATTTATTTGCAAGCGCTCTTAAATACTTGTCCTTATTACCTTGTTCACTTAACTTCGCATTCTTAATTCTAACCACTTCATTCCTTATCACCTTCCTCTCCATCCACCAACTTAATTTTACATAAAACAACATAATGATCCGATAATCCTATTCCTAACTCCCTCATTGATTTAACATCCAACACTTACTTCAACACCTCCTTCTTCACCAACACAAAATCAATCATACTTTTCACTTCGGTTTAAAGAAATTATTACTTACTCATATACCTCTCTCCTCACAGAAATCAATTACCTTCCTATCATTCTCATTTTCTCCCGACACCCCAAATCGACCTGTTATACCATCCTTTTTTTGATCACCTGTCCAACCATTTAGGTCACCCAACAAAATCAATCTGAAGCTCCTTATCCAAAACATAATTCAGATTATACCAAAAAATCGCACGATCTTCAACATTCATTACCCACAGATGAACCATATGTCACAACCACACACACCTTGACCTTTTCAAACTTAAATTTAAGCATTAGAATTCTAGTTCTGACACAAAAATCTACCATAGCTCTGTACCACAAGCACACCAGCACAAACACATTTCATACCACACCACTCATTTTCACCGTCTCCTTTCATCTTTGTTTCAGTCACAGCGAGCAAATCAAATTTTCCCTTTCTAAATACATCCATCACCTCTCTCCTCTTCTCAACATTATTCCTCAGACATTCCTTGTAAACATACGATTCATAAATTTTCGCCGAAAGATAGAAAGCCGTTTACGGCGATCGCGATCTTCTCCGAGGCATGCATTAGCATTCCTGGCAAAAGATAAGTGGTAGTGGGCAGCCAATCCAACTACCACCGTCCCGTAGTCGCCTTCTACGACACGCAGGACATACGATGTGGGCAATATATATATATATATATATATATATATATATATATATATATATATATATATATATATATATTATATATATATTATATATATAAATATATATAATATATATATTCTAAGGAATATGTATATATATATATATATAAACTTCCTTTTAACGTGCTTTATCCCCTTCTCAGAGGGTAACACGGGGGACTACAGGAAATCGAACTTGTCGCCACCAACGTGTTCGCAGCCGAGTTTTAATTCTTGCCCTCAGGAAGATAAAACTCAGACTGCTATGCGGAGGATTGAACCAGAATCATATATATTATATATATATACTATATATATATATATATATATAATAGTATATAATATATATTATATATATATATATATATATATTATATATAAATATATATATATATATATAGGTTACGTCGAGACAGCTACTGAAACAGATCTCAGTCAGAAGAAACTCCCATTGGCTAGTGTACTACTTCTAATGTCATTTCTGCTGCACAAACAACTTATTTATCTTGACACACCTTTGGAAACTACAGCATTATGTGTCCTTCGAATATGATTGAGGATGCATCAGTTCTTTCAATTAAGAGTAATTCTAGTGCAGAACTAGAGAGGGTCTTTGCTAATCACATTCAAGTCCTCAGCCAGTAAGATATATATATATATAATATATAATATATATATATATATATATATATATATATATTATATATATATATATATTATATATATATATATATATTAATCTATTATATAATATATATCTCCTTCTTGAGGGTCGGGGGTCCTGAATGGTTGGATAGGAGATCAAAAGGATGGTATAACAGGTGGTTTTGGGGTGGGGAGAAAATGAGAATGGTAGGAAGGTGATTTGATTTCTGTGAGGAGGAGGTATGTGTGTAAGTTAATACTTTCTTAAAGCACAAGAGTTCCATAAGTATACCTTAGAGTTGGTTGGTGGTAGAGATGGTATCCGAAGTGAGAAAGTATCGATTGATTTGGGTTGGTGAAGAAGATGTTGAGGTATGTTTTGGATGTTAAATCAGTGAGGGGTTTAGGGATGAGATTATCAGATCATTATGTTGTTCTATGTAAAATTAAGTTAGTGGGGGCTTGGATGGAGAGGAAGGTGATACGGAAGGAAGTGGGTAAAATTAAGAGTGAGAAGTTAAGTGAACAAGGTAATAAAGATAAGTATGTAAGAGCGCTCGTAAGCGCTCGCAAAATAATCAGTTGAATTGTAAACAAGTTGAAACTGAACAAATCTGGGAGCAAAATGAAGGAAGCAATTTGTTAGCAGTACAAAAAGAAGTATGTGGATGTGCCAAAGTAGGAAGTAAGAATGTTAACAGTGAGTGGTGGAATGAAGAGTGATGCAAGCGGTTAAAAGTAAAAAGGAAGCGTGGTTGAATGTACTAAAAGCAAATGATGAAGTTTCAAAAGAAAGATGCTTGGAATTATATAAGGAGGAAAAAAGAAATACTAAAAGGTGCATATGTAGATGAAGGAGAAAAGAAGAGGTAAATGAAAGTTTGGAAGGAGGCGAAGGAAGGGGACACAAGGGAATAGGAAACTCTTCTGGAAGGAAGCGCGAAAAGGTTAAGAATGAGAATAAAGGGAACCTGCTTAGAATAATGAATAGGGATGGTGCTTTTGTAACTGATGAAATGGATGTGAGGGGAGTGTGGAAAGAACACTTCGAAAATGTATAATATTGGCAGTAATGAAGAGGTGATAGTGAATGTGTGTGGGTTTGATGGTGCAAGAAGGAATAGGTATTTTGGGGATGAGGTTATTAGCAAGGAGGAGGTAATGGGTAGAGTGAGAAAGTTGAAAGAATGGTAAATCTGCAGTTATAGATGAAATTACTGGTGAAATGATGATAAGAATGGAGGCGAGATTGGTGATTGATGGATTTGGAAGTTGTGTAATAAAGCGTTTATGGAGGGTATAGTTCCGAGGGATTGGAGGAGAACAGTAATAGTACCCTTATATAAGGGTAAGGGAGATAAAGGGAACTGTAGAAATTATAGGGGAATTAGTTTATTGAGTGTTGTAGGGGAAAGATATATGCTGGTATTTTGGTTGAAAGAGTGCGTCGAGTGACTGAAGGACTGATTGGTGAAGAACAAGGTGCGTTTAGGAGTGGTAGAGGATGTGTGGATCAAATCTTTACATTGAAACAAATGATTGAGAATATGAGGGAGAAGAAGAATAAATTGTATTTAGGTTTTATGGATTTGCAACAGGCGTATGATAGGGATTAATAGGGAAGCTCTATGGCAGGTGTTAGTGATATATGGTGTTGGTGGTAAGCTTCTGAATGGAATCAAAAGTATGTATGACGATAGTGAGGCGTGTGTTAGAATAAATGGTGTCAAAAGTGATTGGTTTAGAATATTAATAGCGGAGTGAGGCAGGGTTGTGTTATGTCTCCTTGGTTATTCAATTTGTATATGGATGGGGTTATGAAAGAATTAGAGATTGGAGTGTCAGGAATGGTGGTTAAGAATGAGGAGATGAGTGGACGGGTGCCCTGCCTATTATTATGCGGATGATTTGGTTTTGTTTGGCGAATCTGAAGAGGTTTGAGAGGATTGTTTAGAAAGGAGGGGTTTAAAAGTAAATGTAGATAAGAGTAAGGTTATGTTGTGAGTGAGAACAGTCCTCGGTGTGACAGTTGTGTTAGAAATGGTGTGGAACAAGTGTCTGAGTTTAAATATTTAGGATATATGTTGGATGAAAAGGGAACAGGTGATGCAGAGTGTAGTAGGAAAGTTGTGAATGGCAGGAAGGTAGTTGGTGCAATTAAATCGTTGCTTTTAGTACATTCAACCACGCTTCTTTTTTACTTTTAACCGCTTGCTTCACCTCTTCATTCCACCACTCATTGTTAACATTCTTACTTCCTACCTTAGCACATCCACATACTTCTTTTGCACTGCTAACAATTGCTTCCTCATCTCCCAGATTTTTTCAGTTTCAACTTGTTCACATTTACGATTTACTTGCGAAGAGTTCCTTACATAACTTATCCTATACCTTGTTCACTTACTTTCTCACCTCTTAATTTTACCCACTTCCTTCCGTATCACCTTCCTCTCCATCCAAGCTCCCACTAACTTAATTTTACATAGAACAACATAATGATCCGATAATCTCATTCCTAAACCCCTCACTGATTTAACATTAGGTAATAATTAGGATTTAGATAATAATTAGGATTATTTACAAATTTTATGAAAATAATTAAAAAAGCAATTTGTGCCCAAAAAATTCAAAAACAAAAAAATCCCCAACCCTGATAATAAGTACTGTCGACTCGGATTTATTGAGGATGGTCGTAAAAAGGTATTGCTGGGAGATAAGCCACAAGAACGTATATTATTAACTAAATTTTCTTTTTTTTTCAGAACTGGATTAGAAGAGGAGGAAAACCCAACAACTGGGCAAACTATTGTATTTTCCGTAACTCGATGACATTTTTAAAGAAACAAAATCCAATTAAAATACAAGCACTTTTATTACAATTATAAATTATTTATGAATTAAATTATTTTTTCTTTTTGCCTTTGCCTTGTTTGCCTTGAGGATTTTGTTGATTCTGATTAGGTTTAGGATTTGGATTAGTTCTGGACTTTAGTCGTGGAATATTTTCTGCACAAAAGAGTAGGAGGTCTTCCCTAGTGCTGAAATAAGCATGAATGAAGCACCTAGTCTTTTATCAACTAAAGGAAGATCGTCCCCTGTGCCCTCCCGCCTCCCTCGCTGCCCTTCTCCCATTCGCCCCCCCCCCCCCTTTCTCGCCTTTTCCTGTTCCCCTCCCACCCCCTGGGTTTTGGCCTTGGTGCCGGCGCCCCCCCTCCCCACCTGCCACTCACCTCTCTCGCTTTTTTCGCTCCTGGCCTCTCTCTGCTTTCCGTTGGCGCTCCCTTTTGTCCCCTTCTGGACAGTTGCCCTCCCCCCTGTCCGCCCTCCTTTCCGCTTTTTGCCCCTTGCCCTTCTCGCACCGCCTGCCTCCCGTCCCCGCCCCCCGGCCTCCCCGTTTTTCGCGGCCCGCCGCTCCTTTTGGTGTTTCTCTCGTCCCTCGGCTGCCCCTTCGCTTTCTGTCTTTTTCGGTGGGTGCCCTGGGGGCCGCCCGCCTCCCATTGGTCTTGGCCTTCCTCTGCCCTGCTACTTTTTTTGTCCGGCCCCCTCTTTCGCTCCTCGCGTCTGCCCCTGCTGCCCCTTCCTTCCTCTTCTTTCATAACTGCTTTTCTTTTCCTTTTTTTCCCCTTTTTTCTCTTTTCCTTTGTTCGTCCTCTCCTTTCCCCTGCCCCTCCTCCCTGCCCCACGTTTCCCCCGTTTTTCCCCCTTCCCCTTGCCCGCCTCCCGCCCCCCGCGCTCTTCCCCCCTTTTCGCCCTTTTCCCTTTCTTTTTTCCCTTCCCCCTTCCCTTTTTACCTCTCTGTCTCGGCCCTTCCCTCTCTCTCCCTCTCTTTCTCCCCTGCCCCCATCCTCCGTCTCTGTTCTCTTGCTTTTCCCCCTCCGTCTCCTATTTCCTTTCTGTTCCTCTTTTCGCTCCTTCCACGCCTCTTTCCCCCCTCTTCCTTCCTCCCTTCCCACCCTTTCCCTCTCTCTTTTCCCCTTCTCATTTTTCCCTGCCTGTCTCCTTCCTTCCCCTTGCTACCCCCCTTCGCCCTTTTCTGTTTTCCTGCGCCTCACGCCCCCTCCCCCCCCCCTCCCGCTCTGGCTCTCCACTCTTTACCTTTCTCTCTCGCTTCCTTCGCTTGCCTCACTCCTCTATTTCCTCTTCGCCGCTTCTCTTCTTTCTTCTTTCCCTCTCTCTTTTCCCTCCTGCCCCTTTCCCATCTTTCCTTTCGCCGGTCTTCCTCGCGTTCTTGTGTGCGTGTCTTTCCATCCTCGCGTCTTCCTGCTCCGTTGTTCCTTCCTCACTTTGCCTTTTCCGTGCTCGCGCCTTTCTTGCTTGTTCCGTCATTTTGCGTGCTTGCCTGGTCCTCTCTGTGTGCCTTTTGCTTCACTCTTTCCCTCCTTCTGTTTTTCGTGCGGTTCTCCTGGCCCCTGCCCTCCAGCTTGCCCTTTTTTTGTTCACTGCCTTCCCTTTCCTTTCTTTCTCTGTGTTTCCTTTGCTCCTCGTTTCCGGACTTGGGTTCCCCTCCCCTCCCCCCCTCCACCTTACTCCCTTTCTTCCCCCCTTATCCCACCCTTTCTGCCCCCCTCCTCGTTCCCCTCGCACCCTCCTCTTCTCGCGCTCTTCTTGCGTCTTTCTTGCCGTTCTTCACCTCTCGCTCTCTCTTTTCTCTCTCGTTTCTTTCCCCGCCCCCGCCTCTTCCCTTCCTCCCTGCCCCTCCTCACGTCTCTTGTCCTCTTCCAGCTCCCTTTCTTTCCTTCCTCACACCCCCCCGTTCCCCGGGTCTTCCCGCTTCGAAGCAGAGAGAGGAGAGAGCAGAGAGAGAGAAGAGAGAGAGAGAGGAAGAGAGAGAGAGAGAGAGAGAGAGAGAGAGAGAGAAGATAGAGAGAGAGAGAACGAAAGAGAGAGAGAGAGAGAGAGAGAGAGGAGCGAGAGAGACGAGAGAGCAGAGAGCCACGAGACGAGACCGAGAGCAGAGGAGAAGAGAGAGATTTTTCGGGAGAAGAAATACATGTATTTAATATTGATTAATTTTTTAGCACTTAGATTAATTTTTGAATACGATATTATAGAAGTTTTTAAAAAATTTTAGGACTCTCGCACTCTCCACACAAATGCAAAAATTAATAATATAATTAATTAGATTTCAGATAAAAAATTAAATTTGAATAAAAAATAAAACATTTAATATATATTAAATATTATTATATATATATATATATATATATATATATATATCATATATATATATATAATATATTATAATATCTTTTATCATATTATCACTACCTCACTCCTATATATCATATATATATATATATAACTCACTATATATATATATAATATATATATAAATATATATATATATTTAATTTTGTATATTATTATTATTATTTTGTTAATTATCTATTATTATTTATTGATTATTATTACTTAAAATTAGATTATTATCTATTATTATTATTATCTATTTAATATTATTATTTCTTATTATATTATTATTCATTATTCTTCTTATTATTAATCCCAAAAATTATTATATTTACCAAAATGATGTTGTTTTATTATTATTATTATTATTATTATTATTATTATTTTATTATTATTATTAATGTATTATTATTATTATTATTATTATTATTATTATTATTATATTATTATAATGAACTAGTAGCTATTGAAAAATAGTACTAATAATCTCACTTTTAGTATTATTATCTATTATTATAATCATTCATTATTATTATTTATTAATTATTATTATTATAATTATTATTATTTTTATTATAATTATGAATAAATTGGTTTAAATTTTTTTTCACACATATAGAGAAATATTCCGAGATATTTAAAGAGTAAACAGTAGAGAATAATCATACTTTTTATTTTTACTAATTCTTTTTGGACGCTATAATAATATAATATACTACTATATATATATATATATATATATAATATATATAAATAGTATATATATATATACTATATATATATATACTCACATATATAATATAATATACTATATATATATTATATATAAATACTATATAATCTAACACAGGAAGAAATGAAATATACTAGTGAATGTTCTAGTGAATTAGAAGAGTTACAAATAATGGAAAAATATCTGACTGAAGTTGCATAAGTTTAAATACATCAATAAGGAGAATGCTGAGGCTGTTGAATTTTAATAATTAGTAAATAACATGAAAATGGTTAAATAATAAACATATATAAAATAAATATATAATAGATAAAAGAGTTGTAAAATTGAAAAAAGTGTAAGAATAATATAAGATTAAATAAACGATATTTTTAAGAATAAAATGGTGAATATTACGTGAAATAGAATAAAAAATAGAGGAGGATCTTGTGTGTGTGTGTGTGTGTGTATGTACTGTATTTTACAGTATAAAAATTGTTTATATTGTGTGAATTTTGGACATATTAGTTAAATTCATAAAATTATGTATAAAATAAGGTGAGGAATAATTAAAGTTTATTTTAAAGGGTATATATATATAATATATTATATATATATATATTATCATATAATATATATAACTATAATGATATATAATATATATATAGGAGAGAGAGAGAAGACGAGAGAGAAGAGAGAGAGACGAGAGAGAGAGAGAGAGAAGAACAAGTAGTAAAAAGTTTATGGAGTAGAAGATCGATATATAAATAATATATATATATATATAATATATATATATATATATATATATATATATATTATATATATATATACTATATATCATATATATATATATAATATATTTAAATTTGAAAATTAATATTTTT
>JABUQX010099213.1:35000-40959 GCA_015478945.1 Trachelipus rathkii
ATTATATATATATATATATATACCTATATATATATATATATATATGATATTATATATTATATATATATATATTATATATATATATATATATAATAATATATATATATATATACAAGGGTGGAAAAACAGGTGGGGAGGTTTAATAAAGGCACAGGTGGATTTATAGGGGATTTTTAGTTTATGTGTATTTTAAAACTAAATTCATCTTGAAATTATAATTTTGAAATTTAATAGCAAAATATTTTCACGCGTTTTGTCTTATTTAAAACAGGCAAATGTAAATTAAATTATTTTTTATAGTTAAAAGTTTTACAATGAAGATAGGAAATATTAAATTAAGACTAGTGGTTAAAAGAAAAGTGGTCGGAGAAATTGTCTTGGGAAAATAAACTCAAAATAAATTACTGATTGAAGTAAAAAGAATATTAAACTTAGAGTTAATAGAGTGAAGTAAAAAGTATCGTTATATAAAGGAAAATCTGGAAAAAATAAAATAGTTAAATCCGAATAAAATATTTATGATGGAAAATCCAATAATAAAATTAAAGAAATATTTTTATAAATTAAAATTTAAAAATAAATAAAATAAATTAGGAGACTAATAAAATAGGAAACTTTTAAAGATAATACTTAAAAATATAAAGAATAAAGAAAACCAAAGCTAGTCGTCGATTCAATGTAATATAGATGAGTTTACTGAAAATTTATTTATGTTATGAAAAGAGGCTGGAATCGTGTTTGCAATTTTTCGCAGGCAGTGTTGTCAGAATTATTGAAAGGTTAATATGGATAATGTATTCGTAATAAAAATATTTATGACATTTTAAAGTCAATGAGAAGCAAAGAATTATGTTGTAATAGATGGTTTATTGGGGCTTGTACAAGAAGAAATTATTAATTAAATAATGTGAAATTTTGAAATAGTTGAGCATATTGATTAAAATGAAAACATCTTAATTTTAATATAAAATTAAAAATGTATTTGGAGATATAGTTAAAAGTGACCTCCTAACTATCTAAACTCTTTACTGACAATTCTAAGTAAACTTTTAGAAGTAATGTTATAAATGAAGTAAAATTAATATAGTATAGAAAGAGTCAGAAATAGATTTATGAGTTTGATAAGATGATATTTAAATGGATAAAATATGTGTAAAATAAACAGCAGCTACATTTAGAAGGAACAGACTAGTTTGATCCTGTTAGACTTGTTACCTGTAAATCAAAAAAATTTTTTAAAAAGATAAATGATTTATCATACATAAGAAATATATTTTTAATATAGATATAAAAAAAGGCCATAAAAGAAAAAATGGTGAAAATATAGTAGAAGTTAGAATGCATATTAAACATATTTAATCAAATAATTTTTGTATGTAACAACATCACATGTTCGTAATGTTCAGTTAATAGTTTAAATAAATTGTGATTTAATACAAGATATAAGCTGAAAATAATTTTATCATTAATAGTTTTGAAAAATACAATTTAAAACAAAAATCTTTGAAAGGTGATGAAAGATTTTAAAAAATCGTAAAATGCATAAGTGTGAAAAAACTTAAAGAGAGGATTTGTGAGAAATTTATGTAAAAATTTAAATGAATATACTAAGAACAAAGTTGGAATGTTAATAATAATTAAACATAAAATAATAATTAAACATTAAAAATTGTAACTAGGAGATTAAAAAATATTGTTTGCTTAAATGGATAAAAAAAAATTAATTTGGACTACATCACAGCTGTAGATATAGTATGGGAATGAATACTTAGATCTAATTCTAGAATGGGGAGGATTTAGGGAAATAATAACTATCTAATATCTAACTTAACCAAAAACAACTAATTTTACGTTTTAGCTAAAGGGGGGGGGTGATTATGGAGGGGAAGCTGAAAAACATACTGAATGAAGCTTATCAGAGTATTCAAAGAATTTTAAAAAACTATTTTAATTTGAAATATTACTATTAATTGTATACTAATAATTAAACAGGTAATTTATTTTAATGACTTTTTTTTATAAAAGGAATAAATGTTTTCATACTTTTAATTTCACTTGCTTGACTTACATGCAATTATACTTTAGTATATTCGAAATTTATTTTTAATATTTAACGAAGGGAAATAGTAAATACCAAAAATCGGGAGTCAAAATCGGGGACGGACTTTATGGAGGGAGCCGGATATCATATATATAGTATATATATATATAATAATAGTATATATATGATATATATATATATATATATATTATATATATACTACTATAGTATATAATATATATATATATATATATATATATATATATATATATATATATAAATAAATCTGATGTTTTTTAATCATAAAACTAAAAATATAGCAAGAATAATGGTGTTTTTTTAATGTATAGTTATGGGTTTATTTCGTCGTGTTTATATTAATAAATTTACTTTATAGATCATTGTATGCAGTATGTATTACCATCATGTAAATACCAATATGTTATGCAATTTTTATATACATATATATATATATTGTATTCTATATATATAAAATATATATATATATATATATTGTGGGGAGAGTGTTTAGGGTAGGTGCTTTAATTGTAGATATATATTATGATATATATATCATATATATATATGTATCGTATATATAAATATAAGATATCTAGAGATGGGAAAAATGTATAGTCATATATAAATACCTATAAACATTTCCATATATATATTCAAACTATATACTATAATTATAAAATAAAATTCATTATCTATTAAATAATGTTTTTATTATTTTAAAAATAAGGAAATTTTAAATTAATGGGATTTGCCAGATTTGATAAATAGTTTGAAAAATTATATTTATTTTACAAGTAAATTTTCAAAAACGTTGTAACATAAACATAAATTTTTTACAAATTAAAAAAAAATTCACATTTTAAATGATAATTTTACAAATAGCATATATAATGATATATATACATGGGTGTATATAATATACTATATATATTATATTATATAATATAATATATATAATATATATATATATATATCATATATATATATCATATATATATATATATATATTATATAAATATATATATAATTATACTATCTATATATATAATATATATATATATATATATACTATATAATATATATATATATATATATATATATATATATATATAATATATATAAAGTAATATATATATATATATATATATATATATAATACTATATATATATATATAATAATATATATATATATCATAATATATATATATATAATAATATAACTATATAGTATAGTATATATATATATATATAAAAAGTATATATATATATATACTATATACTATATTATATATATATAATAATAATATATATAAAATATAATAATATATATAATAATATATATATATATATATATATATATATTATAGTATAAACAGTCAATATATATATATATATATATATATATAATATACTATATATATATACTATATATATATATATATATGATAATATATATATATTATATATAGTATATATATATACTATATATATACTATATATATATATATATATATATATATATATAATCTAATATATATATATATATATATATATATATAATATATATATTATATATATATATATATATAATAAAGTATATATATATATATATATAGTTATATATATATATATATATATATATATAATAATATATATTAATTATATATATATATATATATTATATATATATATATATATATATATACATATATTTATAATATATATAGTGTATATTATATATATCTATATAATATATATATAGTTATATTAAAATATTGCTCATGTGTGAAAGTAGAAAAAATATTTCTATGTTTGAAAAAATTTGAAATTCTTTTTTTGAACTGAAAATATAAAATAAAATTTACTTTAATAATAACTACTTAAAGTTTATTGCCTGTGGTGAAATTTTAGATCATATGCGAAACAAAATATAATCGTTTTATGGTTATTCTTCAAATTCTTTATTTTATTATATTATTAAGATTTCTAAAAAAGTAAACATGAATTCTTATTTATTAATTTATTTTTTTATTTATTTCAATTTATTTATTTTATTTATTTCAATTCATTATTATGAACTATTTTTCTACATTATTTTATTCACTTTCATAATTTATTATTTAGTACTTATTATTATTAAATTAAATTCTTAAATTAATTATTATTATTAAATTGATTTAATTATTATTTAAATTACCATATTTATTTATTTTTTTAATCTGTTTTAATGTAATGGTTTTTTCTTTATTTATTTTTTATAACTTTAAATGATAGTGGAGAAGTAAAATTCTTTTTTCGTTAATAATTCTAGTATTATTATATCCTAAATTTTCTTACTGGATAATTACATATTTAATTGATTACTTATTTTATCATCTCCAAAAAACGTATTTAAGTATTACATTCTTGACAAAAGCGGTTATTTCGTGGTTGATTGATTCCACTGCCATTTTTTTTATTTTTTTATTTCATTATTTATATTTATTATTATTTATATTTATTACATTTATTATTCATTAATTATTATTATTTTATTCATTCATTATTTTTTCTTATATTTGAAATGTACTTTTTGCTCAAAACATATTGTTTAGGTTTTTATGCTAATATTGATTTTTTTATTTATTCATTTATTTTTAAATATTTAAGTTTCAATAAAAATTGCACTAGTTGATGAAAACTTATTAAATTCAATTACTTTTAATTAATTATTCATTCATTATTTATTAATTATTATTAACTTCATTTTCTAATGTCATTCAATTAATCATTCTTTATCATTCATATATTTTCATAAACTATATAAATGGTAGCTCTGGTTTGTGGTATGTCATTTACTTTTTCACTGTATTAAGTTAAGTATTATACTTATATTATTATATTATTATAATTTATTCATTTTCAAATTAAATTAAATAGTATTATTATTATTTTTTTTTTTTTCATTAACATTACTTCATTTATTAATTTCATTTTTTAATAAATTAATATTTTTTTATTTTATTTTTTTTTCACTTTATTATTTTCTTTTTTACTCTCTTGTTATAAATTATCTTTTTTTCTTATTATTACAATTATTTATTTCACTATTTTTGTTTTGTTTTATATTCATTAATTCTAATTAATTATTATCAAGATTATTATATAATTATTATTATTCATTTATCATTTTATTATTTTTTATTCTTCTTATCATTATTATTAATCATGATTAAAGAGTCATTTATGTGATTATGATAAAACTTTTTTATTTGTAAACAATACTGGTTTTTTCCACTTTATATTTTTATTGTTTCTTTATCTTAATCTTGGTTTTCGTTTACTTTATCTTTAAGAAAATTTACCCCACCCCATCTTACCATTTTCTTTATTAATTTCCTCAATTCTTGTTTTTTATTCAGTTATCATTATTACTTAACATATATATTTAAATATTTATTATGACTTAATTAGTTCTTTAATTATCATTAAATAATTATTTTTATTTCTTTAATTTAATTTAAGATACTTAATTAATATATTTTTATTTTTCATAATTCTATTGTTGTTTTTCATTTTTTTGTCTTTTATTGTTTTTTAACTTTATTTTTTTTTTTTTCACACATTTCACATCTTAGAGTGTGCTTTATTTTATTATTTTTTGCTTCATTTTTTTGTTTATATTATTATTAATTCAAATTTAATTGATCATTTTTATTATCATGTATTCATCATTCTTTATCTATTCATTATTATTATCTTTGCTTATTTTATATTTTATTTTATTTTTTTCTTTTTCAATTATTCTCTCTTTTCTTTTCTTTACCATTTATATATTTGTTTGTTTATTTACAACATGTGAGTAATTATTTATATTACTTAATTTATCTTAATATTTTTTACATTACTTCTGTCAGA
>JABUQX010099214.1:0-25000 GCA_015478945.1 Trachelipus rathkii
CCGGCACTCGCTCCTGGGATTAGAGCGCTCCAGGCTCAACTCTGCGACGGTGGTGATCTGAGGAAGGTGCCACTCTCTGGAAGTTGAAGTAACATCTAACAGAGCTGAACGTACAGAGCCCGAACTACAGATAGTTCACAGATGGTAGGTAGCGAACGTACGCCCTATTTTTAATAATGTTAGTTGTCGTT
Organism: Trachelipus rathkii; assembly: GCA_015478945.1. Taxonomy (NCBI): domain Eukaryota; kingdom Metazoa; phylum Arthropoda; class Malacostraca; order Isopoda; family Trachelipodidae; genus Trachelipus; species Trachelipus rathkii. The sequence goes on from JABUQX010099214.1 coordinate 192, forward strand.
TCGTTGGATACTAAGGCTTCCACGCTCCTAAGCGTGTAATTGTATCACTTTTCTCAAATTAATGAATTTTCCTTCCTTCTATGAGAATTAATTTAAATATATTGCAAAATTTATCAATGATATTATTAAGATAGCGAGCATTGATGTAACTTATATAATTAAACCCAGACGGTGAGTTTAGAAAAATGGGCAGCCTATTAAGTACATTTTTTTTTAGGGTAAATAAACCAAAGTTAGGCGAACCTAGATTAGTCGGTGAAGCCTAAAGCTGAGGTTAGAGATTGGTTGCAATGAAAACGCATCAGATGAATAGCGTATCAAAAAAGAATGCCTACAATCTAGTAGGAAAACAAGTGAGGTGTTCATGCATGCAGTGACAAATTATGGCGTTAGGTCTTGGTAGCGTTCAAGGCAATTAGCTAACTTTAGCGGTTCAAGAGCCCTAAGAGTAAAGAGAACAACTAGGTTGGATTTAGAGTCGCATGTAATTTTAAGTATAATATGGGAAATAACAGATCTGGGATAGGCGTTATTTCCCACATATCTTACCTCGACAGGGGCCGTTTGCTGTTACATAGCAGTTTGTGGGAGAGGGCTCAGCTGGTTATTAGTAACTGAGTCAGAGTGGAACAACCCAAAATGTTAGATTTAGGAACTTTTATAATATTATATTAGCATCAATATAGGTAACATGAAAGGTCGCATTCGTATTTACTATATTCCTAACCTAAGCGGCGTTGCGCGTTACATATCAGTTTAGAGAGAGGCCAAGCTGGGTAATAGTAGTGCAGAGGTGAACAACCAAAAATTTAGATTTAGGAAGTTTTTAAATATAATTTAACATCAAGTGAATAGTAAAATAGAGGTCGCATAGATTTCGTATTTACTATACTAACTAGGGACGTTTGCCGTTCAGTAGCAGTTTTGAGAGAGGCTAGCTGGGTAATAGTAGAGCAGAGGTGAACAACCGAAAAATGTTAAGAAACTTTTACACATATCTTAGCGAAATATAGTAAATAAGGTCTCATAGATTCGGTTATTGTACTAGATCTAACCCTAGCGGACGTGCGCGTTATATAGCAGTTTAGAGAGAGGCCAAGGCTGGGTAATAGTAGGCGCAGGGTAGGTGAAGCGCCAAAAATCTCTCTCTGCTCTCTCGTCTTCTCTCCGTCTGGTCTCTGTCTCTCTCTCTCTCTCTCGTCGTCTCTCCCTCTCTCTCTCATCTTCCTTCTCTCTCTCTCTCTCTCTCCTCGTCTCTCTCTCTCTCTCTCTCGTCAAGAAAAACAATATAGGCATGTTTTAATTTACATGTGTCTGTGTGAGTCTCATACCAAATGTAAGGCTGCTTTATGCGAAGTTATATCGGGGAGAAACTCTTTCTGCTGTATACTGCATATACATAAACAGCTTCTTCTCAACTAATAATCTCTTTGTATGTGTTACAGACTCATACCAAATGTATATGCTGCTTTTATGCGGAATGTATTATCGGGTGGAAACCCTCTTTCTGGCCTGTATATGTGCATATAATAAAACAGCTGCTCCTCCCAAACTGAATGAACTTTTTTGTTACGGTGTGAGACTCATATCAAATGTAAAGCTGCTTCTGCGAATGTATATCGGGGAGAAACCTTTTCTGTCTGTGTATGCATTTACATAAAACAGCCTCTCTCAAACTAACAATCAATTTTACTACTGACTTTTCCACATAAGCTCATGTTCTGTAAAATTCTTCTGCGAATTATGCATTCAAATGTGGAATAGTAAATAACTAGGTTACCCTGTCTAATTTTGTTTTTGTGTTTTTTTTTTAGGACAAGGGGGTCAACCTCACTTGTAAAAGTAGAGTAGGTAAATAGCAAATTGTAAGAACATTAACTCTCAATCAACGCTAAAGAAGCGGTCCTAGAGCACCAGCTTTCAATATATATATATAATATTAAGTATATATAATTATATTTATATAGCTTAACTGGGGATGGCAATTTTTGGTTGATTTTTTTAGGATTTTTTTAAAAAAAAATTCAATTTTGTGATTTTTGGATTTTTTTTATTTTTTCCTATTTTTTCAGATTCGGATCACCGATAGTATAATTTGTAACTTGCAATTATATTTCACCGTGACTTAACGAATCCAAAAATTTCAAATATATAAAAAAAATCAAAAATCACTAATATAGATTTTTTAAACAATCAAGAAATCACCTAAATATTGCCATCTGAGAAACTTCGAAAACATGAATAAAAATTATTGTTTTTCTTCATAATAATAAATATTAAAAAATTTCTTTTCTCGTCTCGCTGTCTGGCCTTGCCTCGCTGTTTCGTGTATCAGACTGCCTGCCAGCGCGTAAAATGTTATTTCACTCAAAGCTTATTTTAGCTTATAAATTATCAATATTTAAGGTGTTATTATAGTTTATTGAAAATATATTTTTTTGTTTCCTACATTAAATGTTCGCTGAATTCAAAGATGTATTTTAATTTGGGTGTTTTTTATTATTTTTTGTTTTTTTAGAAAAAAAATCAATTTTTGATTTTTTTTGGATTTTATTGATTTTATTGATTTTTGTTGATTTTTTTGATTTTTTTTTGATTTTTCCGATCTTAAGGTCCTATATATATAATATATATATAGTATATATATATATATATTATATTATAATTTATATATATATATATATTATATATATACTATTATATATATATATATATTATATAATATCTTTATATTAATAAACATATATTTATATAATATATTATATATATTATAGTATTATAAGAAGAGTAGAAGACGCAGAATCCAATCTAGAGTGCCCCATTTTCAAAACATAAAAATTAAGAATTAAGAATAAGTTTTATTAATAAATTATGTATTAATGAATGAATGTAAATCAATAATTGAAACAGAAATCTTCACACCGAGTACTGTCCTCAGTCACAACAAATATTATGAAATAAGAATAATAATATTAAAGCACATTGGCCCCTCAAGATGTCCAGTCAATCCATTAATTAATAATAGAAAATAAGTCGAGCGATGGACATATTAAACTGTCCAGTAACCCATATATTAGAATTAGATATAACAATTAAGAAGCTTCATTAACACCTCTAGAGAGAAAATACCATAATATATAAGTAATAATTATTAAGAGGCAGCAAGTGTCATTATTAGACTGTTCCAGTCACCATAAAATTATAAATTTAAGTAGCCCATGCCACTGTATGTCACAGCCACCCCATAATAAATAATAAATAAAATAGTACTAATGAGCCGCATTGGCCTATCTAGACTGTCCAGTCACATAATTTAATAATTAAAAAATAATAATTGAAGAACTAATAATAATCCTATAGAATTCCAGGTCAACCATAATAAAATAGAATAATACTTAAGAAGCGCATGGTCTCTTTTTAGACTGTCCCAGTCAACCATAAAATTATAATTGAGAAGCCGCAGGGCCCTTTCTAGAATGTCCAGTCATACAATAAAATTAAGAATGAAGATAATTTTAATATGAATTAATGTAATTAATTAATGAATAAGTATTTATAATTAAGAAGCACATGGGCCTACCTAGATGTCTCAATCAACCAACAAAAATTAATAATAAGAATAATAATTCAGAAACCGCATAGCTATCATAGACTGTCATAATTCAATTATTGCAAATATAATTAAGAATATTAATTATTCTTAATTAATTTAATATTTGGGGTTGACTGGGAAGTCTAGATAGCCATAACGGCTTCTGATTATTGATTCTATTTATTAACTATTAGTGATTGCTTGGACAGTTCTAGAGTGGCTGCGCCCTATTTAGTTATTATTTCTAATATTAATTTATTGTTGTTGACTGGGACAGTCTATGGCTTGCCCATGTGGCCTTCTTAATTATAATACCTTATTTGCAGCATAATTATTATTTAAAATTAGTCTTAATTCTTAAGCATTACTGGGTTGAAATGGGACATTTCTAGGGGGCATGTCGGCCTTTGCAATTATTAATTTTGATTGGTCAACTGGGACAGTCTAGAACAGCCATGCGCTTCTTAAGTAAATTATTCTTATTTATTATTACTTATAGGTTGATCTGGACATTCTAGAGGGGCCAATGCGGCTTCTTTTAATTATTAATTTTTAATGGTTGACTGACAGTCTAAAAAGAACCATGTGGCTTATTAAGTATTATTCTTTATATATTATGAGTTGACTGGGACATTCAGAGGGGTCAATGCAGCATCTTAATTATTATTTGTTAATTTATTAATTATTATGGTTGATTGGGACAGTCTAGAGCCCATACCCGGCTTCTAAGTATTTATTCTTATTTATTATTTATTATGAGTCGACTGGGACATTCTAGATGGATCAGTGGGCCTTCTTAATTATTATTTTATTGGTTGCTGGCGACAGTCTAATATGGAACATGCGCTTCTAAGTATCCTTTCTTATTTATTATGGGTTGACTGGGACATTCTATGGGGGCTAATGGCAGCTTTTTCTATTATTCTTGATAATAATAATATTCGAAGAAGCTGCATTACCTCTCTAGATATGTCCAGTCCACCATTAAAATCAGAATAGATACTTTAAGAAGCCCCATGGTCTATTTTAACTGTCCGTCAACAATAAAAATAATTATTTGTGAAGCCGCATTGTCCACTCTAGAATGTCCTAGTGAAGCCGCATAATAAATAATAAATAGAATAATACTTAAGAAGTGGCATGGTCCTAGTCTATTTTTGTACCATTAACAAAATAATAATAATAATATAATAATACACATATAGTTATAATATATATATTACTTAATATAATAGTATAATATATTATTAATATATATAATATAATATATTATATATATATATATTATTATATTATTTATATGTATATATATATTATATTATATATATACATATATATATAATTAATAATTAAAACACATAATTAAGAAAACGCATTGAGCTCTAGAATGTCCCAGTTGCATATAATAAGATATTAATACTTTAAGAGCCGCATGGTCTTTTTATACTGTCCTAGTACACCAATAAAAATAATAATTAAGAGACAGTTTGTCAAATGCGTCAGTCACTATAATATATTTAAGATAATAAATAAGAATAATACTTAGAAACCGCATGGGCCTATCTATACTGTTCCAGTCAAACCAAATAAAAATGTAATAAATTAAAAATATTTAAAGAAACCGGTTCGCACCCTTATTAGAATGTCCCAGTCACTCATTATAAATAAGAAAAATACTTAAGATAGCCGCATGTTCCTTTTAGACTGTTCCCAGTCAATCAATAAAATAAATAATTAAGAAATCCGCATTGGCCCCTCTAGAATGTCAGTCAACCATAATAAATAATTAATTAGATAATATCAAGAAGCGCATGGCCCCTATCATGACGAACTTCACGCCTATTTTTAATCCTGCAAACGTCAAAAATACTTACCTCCCGTTGCTTTATCCATTGCGCTCTCTCAACGAAATCTATGTTTCTTTCTAAATAAGATGTGGTAAAATTGTATGACATTTTCAAATCTTGGCCTTTATCAATTTATATACATATTTTTGATTGTTTCCAATTTTAACTTTTTAGTTCCAAATTATTTCACGCCCATCATTTTTACATTATATACTACTATATTCTTTAATTTTACTTTGTCTCAGTCACCTGCTATTTAGATTTTAATTTTATTTAACTCTCATATTGTTTCAAATCTCTTTGTTCTTGAGATCAATATTCTTACCATGGTACGATTGACTGCAAATTTTACAGAATGTACAGTGGTGTTCTTTTACAGAGAGTACAATTCTATATATATTATGTCGTTGTGAAATTGAAAATTATTAATAAAATATTATAGTATTTTATATTTATTATTATATTCTATGAAGCTAATCACAAAATTGGCAACAAATAAACATATAAGAAAAAAATAATTAAAGTAAATCTAACTCCAATAATAATATATCTAAAAAATTATATTATAATTAAAAATTTTCTTAATATATATGACTTTAATTCAATTTGATAATAATCTTAAGTTTATAAATTCCCTGATTATGGTTAAATTATATTCATAGTTTTTTTAGATATATCATTTGCCAGCTTTATTTTCTGGGTGACGTGGCCATATATATTATATATATTACATAAATTATGACTAAATATATATATTTTTCCTTAATATAAATTGTACATATATATTATTGTTTATCATAATTATTATTATTTATTATTTCACTTACAAAATAATATTTTCTAAAATGAATATGAACCCAAGATTATTATAGCAATTATATTTATGATTATTTAAATAATATTATAATTTTATATACAATCATAAAAACATAAATATAATAATTTTACCGTTTTATTATATAGTTAATTTTATATAATTATATCAATATAAACTTAACTTTTATATTTTAAAATTTATAATAAATTTTACTTATTATTGTATTCAAATTTGTTCTAAACATGTTTTCCATATATATATATTAATTTTCAAACATTAATTTGTTAATAATTATTTTATCTTATAAAATTTATTATATTCTAAAATTAATTCTTCAGAAAATTTTGTATGTTTTATTTTATTACTAAATATTTTATTCCTATTAGTCCAGTATTCCAAAGTTTCATGTTTTTAAATATTATAATTTCCTAAAATCTCTGGATTACTACATTTTCACGTTAATTTCTGTTTATTAATTATTTAATTTTATTCTAATTATTAATTTATCAAATACTAATTTTTTTTTTTATGATTTTACTTCGTTATAAATTTCATTAATTATCTTTGGTTGTTATTGACCATATTTGGAAAGCTGTTTGAATAGTAGAGAATACTTACAAAATGCCATCATAAAAGCCAATATATTAGTTAATTTTTATAATGTGATTGTCAAGATATTTTGTGTAATAAAAAATATAGGGTAATAGCAAGATAAAATATTTATTTTATCGTGATATTATTAGGTTCGTATTGACAACTGCTCATTACTCCGTTCTTGAAGAGATGATGTAGTTATGTAGTTGACAAAATATGTTTTTTATTTATTTATCTTCTATTATTTTATTATTTTGTCAAGCATACTTCAAATTGTTTTAATATTTTTTGTCTAAAATTTATCAAATTATGTACCCTCTTCGTAAAGAGGAGAGTTCTTCACTCGGCTACTGGGGATCAAATTTCTAATTGAGTGGACCGTGTCACACTTCTCTTCGAAGATCCTCTCATCGAAATCTGTCGAACAGCACCCCTAGTTTTAATTCTTATTATAACTAGTTCAATTTATCTTTCGGAGCAATATTAAAAAGAATTTTATCTTTTGAGAGCAATTAACATAGATTTATGTCTTTTCAGTATCTTTTGTGACTGTAAACGTGTGAAATGGAGCATGTGTCACACATCTATGGGAGATGGTTTCTTACTCTTTTATCTCTCATAATTATAATAAAAATTATTATTTAGATTTTTATTTTATTTAATTTTATATTTGTTAGGACATGTTTTGAATCTGTTCTAAAATGTTCTCTCTCTGTGATTTAAATGTAATTCTTGTTATAAGTTTTGGATTTATTAATGAGGAGAGACGAGCCATATAGTTAAGTTCTATTGTATTTAATAAGAGTTATTTGGAGCTTACTGTTGATTAATAATTAGGATTTTATAAATTTTTATATTATAAAGAACAGAAATTGTCCATTATTTTTATTTTTTTAAGAACTAATGATTCAACGTGCTTAATACTGATATGTAATCATGATTATATTTATTATTTTAATTATTTAAAAATTAACAAAATTATTAAAAAATTAGGGGTATATTTTCTATTTATATTATTATAATATTATATATATTTATAAATTATAACCTAATAACACTATAACAAATTTTCCACTGCCGTGAACACGAACTTAACCCACTGTGAATTATTCATGAGTGTAGAAAAATATAAATTATTAACATAGTCTGAAACATGAAAACATTTAATGAGTGATTAAAAAAGGCTTAATAAAAAATAGTGAAAACCTAGGTTTGGAGTTTGTCATTGGTCGTTATAGTTATAATATGTTTTTTTGTGACAGAAATTTCAAGTAACTGCGAAGTATTCGTTTCTTTATTAATTATTTAAGTCCAAAATTTATATAATATTCCTCTGTTTATTATATGAATTATGATATTTAATATATACTATTATATGTTTTATATATATAATTTATATATATGTATAATCATATGTATATCAAATATATTTCACTATTAGTCAATATATTAAAATAATATATATATTAATAAATTAATTTATTTAATATTTAATTATATATATTATATATTTATAATATATATACTATGTATTGCTATATATTTATTATATATTGTTAGGTATTATGAAGTCCTATATTATTATATATATATATATAAATTAATATATATAATTCTATATTTATAATATATATTATATATATATATATATTATTATTTATATATGTGATTTAACCTTTTTTAGACGAAACTCCTCTGAATTTTCCTTTAAGAGAATATGTTTAATAAAGTTACAATTTTTACTATGAATATAATTGAGATGATAAAGCATGTTATTTTAAATTTTTTTTTATATAATATTCTTCCCAGAGACCCGCATGCATTGGGCCGGTGTACTTTTTTATTACAATTGCGGACGAAGGTATAGGTTAAAAATCAGTTTATATTTATTTTTATTTTATTTATTATAACCCGACAGAGCTCAATTATTGTGTACAAATGGTGTATGTATTGGTCTGTTAATATAGTCGGGGTTCTATCTCTCTCTGCCTTTCACTCGAGGTAATACTCATGAACAGGGTAAGGACTATTTCCCCTTATAGGGTGAGTGATACGGGGACCGCTCTTTGTGAGTATTTGGTGTGTACGGGTGAGTTCTCATTATACTCAGGTACTATCCCTACAGGGTATGGGAAATACGTGACTCCTTGTTTATTCACTCACGTTACGTCATATGAGCTACATACTTTAGTGACCCGTGGTAAAATACTGTATATTATTAAAGTAATTTTTAACTAAGGTGAGAATGAGTAGGGTGCTTACGAGTCACGACGGTAGATAACAGATGGGTGAGGGATACAGTTTTTCATACCCTCACTGATAGGTAAGGGGCGTATGAGAATACCCGCGGACTCACCTCAATTAACCTAAAGGTCGTGTTCGGAGTACACATTCCGGGAGGGGGAAATATTTCTTCAAACCATGAGTCCCGGTGTGAAGGCGAGAAACAACCTAGAACATCTCACATAATTTATCTATACGTATATATGATTCATTAGTAATAGCAGCTTTGGGAAGGGATTTAAACTCCAAACCCACCACACAGTCACTTACCCACTGGGCGCCCTCTTTATTGTGTAACTACATAGAATGAATAAGTTATGACTAAGATACGACAGGTTCCATCCAACATCGGTGTAGCGACTCATATTTAGACAATTGTTGCCACAGCAATATCAAATACAGCCACAACATGTCACGGAATTCGCCGCCGCTAGAGTAGATTATATAATGAGTATAAAAAAATAATTCTGATCTTGGTGAATATACATAAGATCCGATTATATTCCATGTTTCTGTCACGATGTGTTGATGGTCCTCGTACTGTTTCTTCATTTAAATATATAGACTAAAGCTTCAGTCTCCTAAGCCTAGTTACTGAAGCGTTCTGGATCCTTTTTCACCTTTTTATATTTTTATATACTGATGATTTAAATCTAAGCTTTCAATATTACTAGGCGCGTAAAAATACTTAATATGACATGTGCTAGAGTAAAGTAGTTCAGTGAATTTAACTCGTATGCTTTAATATTACCGATTTGCAGAATACCTACCGGGCAACATCTCGATTACACGTGGGGTTGACGATAGATTTTCGTTTATGGGTCCCGTAAGTACTGTATGTAATCTATTTATTAGATTAATATGGTGGGGTGGTATGTGCATGTATAGTACTTGAGAGGCTTTGCTCTTGCAAGACCCTGTTAGGAACGTATTCCCAGACGACTGATTAGAACTTGACATAGGCATTGAAGCAAGTGTTGAATTAGAGCGTGTGCTATAGTCGATTCAGGTCTGTAATATGGTTACGACTCTCTCAAGTTCACCTCTTTTCAATTTTACAAAACTGCAGGAGTCTCATGTATTTTACGTATAGTTCATATCCACTACAAATGCACCGGGGACCGAATGGTTTCTTTCCTATTATTCTCAAAGGCGTGTCTGATTGAAGGCGAGCAAACACAGTTATTTGGTTCGAGTTTGAGGGAACGTCCGAAATAGTTGAAGGTGATTAATTTTTATTGAGATAGATAAAAACACAATTGTTACTGAAGGCTACTATAATAGAAAGATGATGCAGTAATTACCGAGGTAGTTTTCCATAATCCGTTATATTTAGACGAACAGACGCATTGTTATAATTATTACGAATTTTTATTTCTTTTTACCCCTAACCTTTAAAGTAGTACATTGTATAGGTTAACGTTTACATCTAGCTGAGCAGATGTAGTAGACGTATATTAAGAAACACCCAAATGGAAGGATCAATATCAGTAATCTGATGCTCATCTGTAGCTGGATTTCAACGATAACGGTTGGGCCAAGCGGTAATAAGTAGTTGGCCACGTGTTGTTCGCGAAGGCCGTTTAATTGATCGTAACACACATTTTTAAGCGTCACGTCAACAATATTCTAACAATTGTATCCTAATTATATTAATAATTAATAATATAATAATAATAAAATAATAATAATAATAATTAATTATAAATTAATAATAATAATATAAATTAATGACACTACCATAATTAATTAAAAGATAAATTACAATAAAGAAAGAATTAAATCACTATAAAATATCTATTGATCGGTAAATTAATTATTCATATTTCAAATGCGACGAGAATAATTAATGACCGATCTATTAATAACCTGCAAAATATCCATTCGAAAAGTGATCACACAGTTTTACCTGTTTTATACTGTGTCTTAAAATAGTAATTTAATTTATTTTCCTGTATATTATACAATTTCCTTTATTCTGTTTTCACGTCGGTTACTTGATGGAATTAGATGGCGTCATGACAATTATTATTACAATACAATATTTACAAATTAAAATATATTAGATCAATTATCAATAGAGTTATCATTTATCCTTTATATTCTTAGTTATCTTAGGTTATACTATACTCTTAGTTCTACCTTTTATAATAATATACCGAGTTTGTTTATGAGTTTAATTGTAGGTTTTTGAAATCACCTTTATATACTAGTGTATTTAATATATATGTTTAATTATTATTAATTATATATTACTATATATATAATATATTATATATTATATAAACTTATTATATATTTTTTTTTTCTATGCGTAGTTTCCTCTTAGGAAGTAAGGATCTACTTAAATCCATATTAATCTTCAATAACTAATATTTATCTACTGAGAGAATAAATGAATCTAATTACTGAATTGCTGGCAAGCAATTTTAATGGATCGAAAAAAATAGAATACAAATGCTACAGAATTAGGAATTACATTTTTTGTGATTAAATTCACTCACTGGTAAAATATTTAGATTAAGAAGTATGTAAAATATAATTTTAGTTGGAGATATATTTATAGTAATTGAGTATATAAGCCTTATTATATTAGTAATTTTACTGATTTTTATTTACATTTATAAAATAGAATAGAATGAATATACTATAGTAATTTGGGCTTTTTTTTTAACTAAAGATATACTAACATAAGGGGGTATTAACTCACTACTGTTGGCAGTGTATTGTGTGTCAGGAGGTTCGGAGTCTCGTCGTTCCTTGCTGCTGCGAAGTGCTAGTGTGGTGTGTATGGTGATCGCTATGGTTTGCTGTGTGTGTGTGTGTGCTCGTGTGCTAGCCGGTGTCCGTCTCGAGAGCTCGTTTGGTGTGTGGCTAAGGATTACTTAATCGATATTGTCTCTCTACTCACCCTTAAATAAAAGGATTATTAAAATATCGCCTTTCTCGTATATTTTCCCGTTAACTCGTAGCTACGCTATACATTAAGGTATCACAATACCTTGTATTAACCTATTAAAATAAACTCATTTATTATAATTATTGATAATAATAATATATTATATTATAATGAATTTATTAATTCAATAATATAAATAATATAATGTTCATATTAAAGGTAATTCCCAAATAGATTAATACACTGCCCAATCTAAGAAAAAAACTAAGACATTAAATTAATTAGATTTATAAATTATTTATTATATTTATATTTATTATTTTATTATTTAATTTATATTTATTTATTTTTTATTTTATTTTTTTTACATTTTGGGGACATAAACACTCTAAAAATATGTCAAGATTTAGACCAAAAAAATGGTTATTCATTTAATATTACTCAATACTGTATACAGTAATATTTATTATTGATATAATAATTACATTTATAATTATATTTTTTAGTCAGATAAGTTCATCCGCTCACCGATAGAACTCCCTCATACTACCAATACACAATGTAATAATTCGCTTTTTACTCTAGTATGAATAGATAGTATATTTTAAATTAGAGGTAATATGATAATAATAGAGGATATGTGGATCTCTCATCATATTATTTATTAATTTTACGAGATATTTACAACTTTATTTAAGACGACAACATATAACATAAATTTATTATGAAGATAACTAATAGAACAAATTAAAACAAAAACAAATAAAATTTATGCTCACATCACAGAAGTGACCTATTTATCAATTCAGCAAAGAACAACTACAAATAAGATTATTCAAATAAATAATAATAGAAAAGTTTTCTGGAATGTGTATTTATTTTAAATCAAACCTTCAAGGGCGTTTGGAAACTTGGCAGAAATTCATCAATTCTTCGCAAGAAGTGGATAAATTTTTAAGGGAAATAGAATATTTAATGGAGAGTGCCATGGACTTTCCAAATGTAAATGAAGTTAATATTGAAACTTTATTAAACACTTATATTAATTATAAATAAATTTATTAAGATGATTATAATTATATTTTATATTAAATTATAAAATATAAATATAAATTATAATATATTAATAATTAATTTACCAAAGATATATTTAAATCTTAAGTAAAAATACTTGGTTAATTTAAATATTTAATAATTAATATAATTAAAAATACAAATTATAATTTATAATATAAATTTAAATAAATAAATTAAATATTTAATATATATAATAATGATTTAATAAATAAATATTAATTTAAAATATTTATAATAATATTATATATAATGATAAATTAAATTAATAAATCAATCTTTTAATTCAATATTTAAATATATAATATTATTAATTAATAAATTATAAAAATTAATGACATAATTATAATAATAATTAAGATATGTATTTTATCTTTCAATATAAACATATATTGCAGCAGATCGATGGATGTTTGATAAAAAATTTAATAATAATATTGATATTTGACTACAATCGAATTTACATTTATAGAATATAAAGGATATAGGTACACCTATATTTGAAAACTGTTATAAAATTTATTTTTTAAATAAATAGCTATGTTATAATATATTATTTGTGATTAGTAAAAATTGCTCGAAAATATTTTTTTTTGTATAATTATTTTATTTATTTTTAACTTTTCTTTTTTGATTTTTCAATCATTGAGAAATTAATGCTGTAATCTAGGAAGTCCCCTAGACTATTAGGTTAGTTGGTCTTCGTGGGAGCCTTCTAGGAGCCCAAATAATTGTAATAGTTATTAGATTAATTAATATATCACATATAATATAATAATTATACCGATTTTTCTGATAAATTAATCTATTCAATTACATATATTTTTACCTAGCTAATCATGATTAATGATATAATTTTGTTAATTTTTATTTTTTAATATTTATGTAGTAATTATATAATATATATTATATATATTTACTAATTAAGTTATATATGTATATATGAAGTAGGGGAGAAGATTTTTTAAGAGAGAGTTGAGTTAAGAGAGGTATGAGAGAGAGAGCGAAGATTGAGAGAGATTGAAGAGAGATTAAGGTTTATTTCTTTTTTTTTTTCATTGTTAGTTAGAGTTATTATTATTTCTTCTTTTTATTAGCAATTTTATTATGTGTAAAAATTATGTTACATCACTAAATCTAGATAAGTGTTCTACTTGTATACTGTACATTATAGTATAGCGATTATTACTTCAAATTTGTCAAAAATTATTTTCAAGGGTTTTAGTTTTAAACAGACATAAGTTTTTAGTATATAATAAAGATTAGTATTTTAGAAGTTATTAGAGCTTAAAACAATAGTTTTAAAGTTATGATTGAATTTAAATATTTAGATTTAAAACTGTATTAAATTAATAATATTTTTCTTAAAACATACTATTTTAAATTTTTTTATTCATTGCTGCAATGTACCCAATTAAAATCTCTCGATTTTGCTGAATTAAGAAGTATATATTTAGTCTGTAGCTTAAATATTATAAAGATAATTAAAGATTAAAAATGCACTTAACATGGTACAAGCTTTAAATTATAGCAATTAGATATTAAGAATTTCATATAAAAAATAAATATTTAATAAATTTTAAATATTAACTTATTTTTAATCCAATTTGAAACAAAATTTCAATATATGATTTTTTAATATAAATGATGATTCGCAATAATAATGTAATTGCAGAAATATTAAAAATCCACAATTAAAATACTTCGGCTTAGAGACGAAGTAAATTAACTTCATGATAATAATTTATTATATAACTAAATATTATATAAATAGTTTAATATAATTGGTTATTATAATTAAATTACTAATTATTATAATACATTTATAAATATTAGATTTATAAATATATTTATATAAATTTAAACTTGTTTATTTTTATTATAATTAAATTATATACCTATGATTTTATATATAAGGTTAACAATATTATTCTTATTATACTTTATTTATTATATTTATTGTATTAATACAATATTAATTTAATTTTACAGTATATTATTTAATAAATTAATAATTAAAAAAATCATTTTAATTTCAAATTTAAATGGAGTTCAACAAAATTTTTGTATTTGAAACATAATGTATAGCTAAGTGACTTTTAATTGTTTGAGTTTTGATATAGTATAGTAATATCCTCACATAGGATAATTGAATTTAGACGTAAACACACCAGAAAACTACTATTTTAAATGAATATTTTTTAGTTTTTATCCTGAATACAACATAATAAACTGGTATATTAAATATATTTTATGATTAAATTATATTTAAATATTATTATATTAGGTTAGGATTAATTTCTTATTTACTAGTCTTAAGATATAAGGTTAATGTCAGAGTTATATCATCCTTTTTCGTGTTATTTAGGTATTTTAAGTTAAGTTATAATGGTTAATTAGGTATCCAATGAATTAAATCATAATAATTTGAAAATAAATAATTTATATATTTATTTAGTATCGGATTAGTACAGTTTCAGATACTTATTTTGTTATATCTAACAAATTATTTATGACTCTATTAATATAATTTTAATTATATTTAATAATAGATTAGATTAATTATATTGTTATTTTATTATTATTTATATAATCTTATTATTTTTATATTTTATGATTTTTTTTAATTAATTTTAAATAATATAATAATTAGTATATATTAATTAATTTATAATTAATAATTATAAATTATGATAATATTATATGATTATAAATTATATTATTCAAATATAGATTAATAATAAATTTAGATTTGAAGAATAATGAATAATATCTATTTAAAAATCCCTACACCACACCACTGTTGTATGGAATAATTTAATTAATGAAGATTTATAATATATATATATATATTTATTATTATAATTAGATTGATGTGCATGGTGTAGTGTGTGTGTTATTGTTGTGTGTGTGTTTGTTGTGTGTGTAGATGTGTGTGTGATCGGTGTGTGTGGTGTGGTGTGTGTGTGTGTTGAGTTGTGTGGTGATGTGTGTGTGATGTGTGGTTGTTGGTGATGTGTTTGTGATGGGTGTTGGTTGTTTAGTGTATGCGGATATCTCTCTGTAAACTAATTTGATCTAATTGAATTACATATTCTAATTATATTATACTGTTTTATTATTTATTATATCAGATAAATTATTATATTTAATGTTAAATTATTATTTTTATATTATTTATTATATATCCTATTATACTGTAAAAAAAAATTCATTTTTTTAGTAAATTTTATTATTTTGTTTCACCACTAATTTAATCATTCAGATATCGGCTTGAGTTTATAAGTCAGGAGAGTTGTTAATTTTTTCCTATATATACTTACTAATCATGAACATATTTAAATTTTGTATTAAAGAGATCTTATTTAATTTTCAGTATACATATTCTAATATCGTTATGTATATATGGTAATTAATGATGTTATGCTATTGTTCTCTACGTTAAGGTATATTTTAGGATAATTAAGATAGTTATTTTTATCTGTGATATTTCATCAACACCAATGTATGGATTCCTAGTACATTTTCTTCTTGGGTAAATTTATTGCGTCACATTGTTCATTTATTAAGCCTCTTTTATATTTATACCTCTCAGGAAGATTCGTATAGATTCTTTTTGTCTATTAAGGTGTAATATTAGTCTAGTCTATTGTTGATTGTTTCTTATATAAGTTGGTTCTTGGGGGAATAATATGGTTTGGCTCTCAAAGTATAATTCATATTGTGTACAGTATAAGGTTGTGGATTATTTAAATTGAGTGGACTACTACTGATGGTGTAATTAGATTATGAAGTTTTTCTGTAAGGTACTAATTTTGGATAGTGTGGGAGGTGTGTGTGTATCACGGATAGTTTTATGCGAGGCCCTGAATATATACAAATTTATTTTTTATATGCGTCAGTCAGTGTCATTTTTATGAGTCACTTGCACAACCCCATACTGAATGACAGTAGAGTAGGTGTGGATAAACAAGATTACATTAAGTTTTTTATATATGTTTTGTGGAATAAGAGTCCTATATACATTAATTGATGAAAACATTTGGCCATTAAGGTAATATTTAGCTAATGGAAGCATTTGGTTATATAGGGATCGATTCCTTTGAATTCCGATGGAATATATTACTACTTTATATATATTACTCATTTTATCTCTTATTATTAAGCCAAAGTCTAACAATTTTTATTTATTCACTGATATATATATTAGGGTATTTTATTATTATTTTTCATTTTTTTGTATTTGTAAACGCCATTAATACTCTGCCGCCTCTTATCGTCCAGTCACAGCTTTGAGTTTTATTTTATATGAGGTATATTGTTATTTAGTAGAGTTAGTATTATTTATGATGGAGAGTCTGTTTTTTATTATTTGTATATCTATTATATTATCTATCTTCAGCATGTTTCTTGAAGTTAGTATATGTTTTTTTTTTAATTTTTCATTAATTTTTTATATAGATTTAGTTTTTAATTATATTTTGATTTACTAATTTATAACTGTGTTATATATACGCTGTTCTTTTTGAAAAGTTCTTCCTGGATCCTCAAGTGATTTTTATTATTTTGCAGACATTAACTTCGAGTGCCTTATTATTACACTTTTTATTTGTAATATTGTGTACTCTTGTAAAACTTTGTGTTTGAAATTATTTTGTTATATTTTTATTCAATTTTATATTTTTTAATCATAAGTTAATAAATACGTATATTATTTCTCTATATATATGCTATTATGTTAATTGGGATGATGTATTCATTCACGAATTTCTTATGCTACTCCATTATTATAAAGTGTAATTTATTTTTAGTATTTATTTTATTCTTATTATTTATATATCATGTTATATTATTTTAATTATCTTATATTATTTATTTTTTAAGGTATGTTTCCCTTTTGTATTAGACGGTAGCTATTTCTTGATTTATCTCGTATAACTTTTGTTTAGTTGTATTTAAGTATTTTAGATGAAATTTATATGATCTTTTATAGGAGCATACTTTACTGTATTTATTTATATATATTTATAATATAACGTACTCGATTCTTGCTATTTTCTTTGAAATTTGCCAGATTTTCGGGTATCAAGGAACGCCTTTCTTTTTATTATATAATATATTTAAAAATTTAGGTGTTATATTAGTTTTTAAAACTATTGATTTTTTTTTATTATTGTAGTTAGTTCAAGGTATTATCTTTTGCATAAGTGGTGAATTTAATGTCATTATTGTAATACAAGGATTTTGTGGTGTTGGTATAATTAATGGATAAATTTCAAAAAACACAGGACTTTACACTTGAGCGCTGGCTGATTTAAAACTACTAGGAGATAACTGTGATTAATAGTTTTCAGTAGCATTGTATTTTGGTACACATCAAATCCTGTATTGTTAAATATATAATATTATGTACTCGCAAAGAAATGGGTATTTCATATTTCTATATTTATTTAGGCATTTAAAGATATGATACTTAATGCTCTTGAAACAATTTTGTACATTGTTATTCTCTCATTGTGAAAGAATTTTTCAGGTGACACCCCATTTCAATTATTTTTAAGAAGTATGAAGAAATAATATTACAAAATATTATTGAAAATAGAACAAATAACAAATTACATAAGGAGAATAAATATAATTAAAAAATTAACTTTCAAATTTTATTAATTTACATTTAATATTGTTATTTATTTTATTATATGTTCAGTTTGTTGTTACAAATTATGGGGTGGATAAATACTTTTCAGTATATTATTTTAATATTGAATATTATTAGTTTATATTTTATAATTATATAAAATTTAAGTGAATATAGAAATATTTATTCTATTATTAAGTATATATATATTATAAAAAAATTTATATTAAAACATATAGAAGAAAGTAACTTAGCTGTTTTTATTTTACTTTCAAATTTTTTTTATTTTTTACCCACTCCATGAATGGTGTCTTAAACAAAATGCTGTCAGCAGCTGACTTGGTCAGGGTCTACAAATATTATTATTAATTATATATAATTTTATATATATTAAATATTATTTATTTCAAATATTTCATCTCTCGTTTTGTAATGTTCCCTTTCAACTAATTTATTTATTTTAATAATTATTTTATTATATTAAATTATTTATTTATTATATTATATTATAATACTAAAATTTGTTTTTTTTCTTATTTTAAATTATAATTTTTTATTATATTTTATTACTTAATTAATTAATTTTATTTATAATTTAATTAAAGATGGGTCTTTTTCATTTGTTTTTAAAAAAAAAATTCAACGATGAGAAAAATTCCACTTAAAAAGAAAAAAAATATCAAAATTATTAATAATGTCAATTTTATTTTATTTTTTTTTGTATTTTTTTATATATTGTAATGAGTGATGTGTACATGTATGATGCGGTATATATAATGTACTATTTTATAATAGTTAATTACAGTTTCATATATGGTTATGATATTTTTATTTTTTAAATATTTCATATTTATTTGATGTGTATATTAGGTATATTATTTATAGTATATGTTAGTTATTCGGTGTAAGGAGTAACGTAATAATAGTACATATAATTATGCATATACTATAGGTTTTTATTGATATTATTTTTATTATGAGGGATTCGAATATATATTACGGTTCTTACAAATTAACTTCCGCAATTATTTTTGCTATTAACTGTTTAGATTTTTGTATACGTGCGAGATATGTTCGAGTTATGATTTAAGTTTAAGAGTATGCATATTTGCTGCTGGATGTTATTTACACGGTGACACTGATAGAGGTTGGAGAGACTCAGAGAAATTGATGTAAGTATTAGATTAAACCAGTCTTAATATTTTATTTCCGTTAATTATTTTTTTGCTCTTAATATAATTAACGTAAGAAGATTTTTTTATGATGGATAGATTATTAGACATTTATTATCTTATCTATATTTTTATGTCCTCTAATTAGCTAAATATAAAAATTTACTATAAAAAGTTTATTTATCTTTATATTTATTATTTTTTATATAGTTTTATTACTCTAACTGAATGTTAATAGTATGGGTCATTTTTCAATATATAATACAATGAAGCCAATTATTTTATATATTATTTTCTATAGGTTCATTATAGTTATTCTTTATTTATTTTAATTTTATTGTCTTTTTTATTTTTTAGTGTATATGTATATTTGGTTAAGATGGTATAGGATATCTCGATTTTATTCTTAGTTCACTTTTTAACTCCGGATATATTAGGTGTGCTATTTATGCATATATATATTGTGGATTTAGTTGTTTGCTATTACGTTTAATTCGTAAAAGAGGGGCTCCAAATGGTGCAAATCGTAAGGTATTCTTAAAATGAAACCTAAGAATATTGACATGTATTGAAAAAGGATTGTCCACGCTCGGCATTAAAAAGTTAACTACTCATTGAGAGTCGAGCCATAATTGGGCGTCAATAACAATGTTCTCATGTTTGAAATAATCATTTAGAACTATGGTATTTAGGAACTATTAGGTATTCCATTCAGTTATGCTCACAAAGTCTTGATTTTACTGGAAAAAGCATTTAAGTTGGCAACAGGTTTGGGAGGGGAAGTTGCTGGGTTTTCGAGATAGGGTGTGGGGGGTAATCTGGGCTTTTTAAGTATATTAACCATTCATTTAACAGACAAACTCCTTGGATCCACTCTGCCCTAGGACCATAAAATTCGCCAAGTGCATCAAAATGTTTAAGTATAGGAAACACATTTCAACATTACCAAATAAGCTGTATATCCACAAAATGGATAGCCAACAATAAGATTATCATAATTATATAAATATATGTTATATTATATATATTATTTATATAACTTGTTATAAAATATATAAAATACATATAATATATTCTTTATATAATCCGTCTGATTTTAATTTTTCTATTATCTCGAACATATAAATACATTAAAATCTAAAATACTTTCTTAAGTTCTAAAATTATAGTAGTATTTGGGGATTAATATAACTATAATTTATTAATATATTTATATATATAAATTATATATATTTAATATATATAATATATATAAGTAGTATGCAGTACAAGAAATTGCGAGTATTTTTAAAATATATTATATATATAATATAGTTTATACTAGATATATATATTAATATTAATGGCGTCGTCCAGGGGGGGCAGGGGGGCGCTAGCCCCCCCCTCAAGTTATTACTCTTTAATAAAGAATCTACTGCGAATTTTTTTGATCAAGTCCCGTTTCGGTGGGTCACAAGTCTTATGGAATTAAATTTTACTTCTGTGACTTTTTAATATAGCTTGTGCAACATACTATTTAAATATTTATTTTTATTTAATAATAAAAAATTCTTTGTTTCAATATTTATTTTAATGCTTCAAAGATATTTCTTTTTATTTTAATATAAATTTGATAACATAAAAATAATAAATTAAAAATAATAAATAAAAAAAATAATAAAATAATAATAATAATCATAAATAATAAAAAAAACTAAAATAATAATAATCTATTATAATATTAAATATAAACAAAATAATAAATAATATAATAAATTATATATTATTCAATTTATATACATAAATAAAAATAAATAACAATAAACACATATATTATATCTCTCTATTTTATCTATAAAATATATATATTTATAATAATAATAAAACATAATATAAAAAATACTAAAATTAAAATCACTATAAATAAAATAATAAAAAAAAAAAAAAAAAAAAAATCAACCAACAAAAAATACTACAAAAAATAAATAAATAAAAGAATAGGAAAGAAAATAATCAATATCATGACACAGAAAAAGTTACATTTATGTATAAAAAAAAAGATTTGGGGAAATAAAAATTACAATAAAAAAAATATCTGTGTAATAGAGTAGTGAAGGTGAAGTAAACAGAGTGGTATGAAGGTAAAAAAAAAAAAAAAAATAATATTAAAAAAAGCATATAAAATAAAAAATTTAAACAATAGCGAAAAGAGAGGAAAAATAGTATAAGAGGAGAGGAAATGTTGAAAGTAAAAATAAAATCAAACTAATATAGGATTATTGAATTCAGTTGAAAAAAAAACTAATAACGTCGTGAATAAGCTTAATGGTAAAAAAAACGAATATACGAAATATTTGATAAGAAGAAGAAAAACAAAAGTAGAAGAAAAAAGAGGAAAATAGTAAAAAAAAACTGGGTGGGGAAAAAAAATCAAGTTTGGAAAAAAGAAACGTAATGTAAATTTTAGCCTTGATACGATAATGATGAAGAGGATTTGTGAATTTAGAAACAAAGACAGAACACAGCGTAGTTGCAATTATGGATGAGGAAAAAATAAAAGAGAGAGATGTAATAGTAAAGAGGCTGTTGAAAGAATATATTATAACTATAAAGAGAATAGTTATAAGAGTAAAAATATATAAAAATAGAGGGGAGAAATGTTTGGGGTTGATGGGAATTGTGTGGTGGTGTGTTTTGTGTGAGTTCGGTTGAGGTGGTTTGTTTTGTTGAGGTATTTGTGTTGGGGTTGTGCATTGTTCGATGTAAAGTTGATTCGAAAGTATTGTGGAGGTGTCTGAGTAGTGTTTGAGGGGTATTATGTGTGCGGATATTGTGTTTGTTTGGTAATTTGGATCATATGTTTATGTGTTTGGAAAGTTCTGGTTTTTGAATTTTACTCTTGGCTTGTAATTAGATCGGTTTGTTGCAGGTTTTGAAATATACGTTGTGTTTTATTTCCTCTTATCCTCTCTCTATCTCTTCATCTCTATCTTTCCTCTGATCATCTATACTCAATTGTTCTATTCCTTTCATCTATTTCTCTTCTTTCTCTCTTTATATATCTATCTCTCTCTCTCTATATTCTCTTCTCTTCTTCTTCTTCTCTCTCCTCCCCCCCGGTCGGCTGAAGTCTCAGTATTCCTTCTTCTCTATCTCTCTCTCTTTGTGTTGTGTGTGTGGTGTGCTGTTGTCTCGTTCGTGGTTTCGTCTGTTCGTTGTGTCGTGTCGTGTGTGGCTGTGTTCGTGTGTGGTCGTCGTCGTTGTTGTGTGTGTGGTGTGTGGTCGTCTCAACCTCTCTCTTATGTCTCGTTTTTTTATAGTCTTCGTCTATCTATTTTTGATATTTCTCTGTTTTAGCTGCTTTATCGGTCGTCTCGGTCTTATCTTTTTCCATGCTTTATCTTTTATCTCTTCATTCTCTCTCTAATTCTTTAATCCCATCTTTTTTCCTCATCTTTATATAGTTCTTACTTTAATCATAGATTACTGATGGATTCTTCAGTCTACGTCTCCTCAGTCAGGCCAACCCGAGATACGGAGTTGGATTATTAAAAATTCGCAGGTAGATTTCTATAATTAGAAATCACTTTAGGGGGCAGCTGCCCCCTTGCCCCCCTGACGACGCCAATATATATATATGTTAGAATATCATAAAATGAATTAAATATATATACAATGGATTTGTTATGATGAATTAATAATTACATGTATAGTTAAATATTATATAATATTATATATATATATACAAGTATATAAATAAAAATATTATATATAATATATTTAATAATATATATACTAAATATATATATTATATATAATATATATTATAATATTATTAATATATATATATATATTATATATATATATATATATATATATATATATTTAATTATTGGCATTATCACTTGGTTAATTTGAAATGTTTCCACTACTTAAGACTTTTGTGCCTTTGGCAATTTTAGGTCTATAGCAGAGTCCATGTGTTTGAATTGAAATACTGAAGCCAGATTCCCCTCTTTATGAACCCAGCAAGTTCACTACTGTTTCCTATTAGCAATTGTCATGGAATTCTGAATTAGAATGCCTACTAACTCTTCCAAAATATTTTATAAATAATTGAGGACGCTATTTTCAGTTTTTCCTGATTAGCTTATACTATTTGATTTATTTTATTTACTTACTTATTACTTATTTAGGTTTGCCTTGATACCTGGAGTACATTGATTAAATTTGTTAACAATTCTTATATTAATTTTTGTGAATATTTAATAATCTTTTTGCTTTAATACAGAAATTAATAGAAATGTTCCAATAAAAATCTAAAATCATCGCAATACAAAAAGGGAATATTTAAACTTTGTGTATCATCTTTTTGTTGTTTTTTAAATTTACTTCATACAATTTTCCTTTTCCCTCCCTCTCTCTCTCTCTCTCTCTTCTTTCTCTCTCTTTCTCTCTTCTCTTTCTCTCCTCTCTCCTCTCTCTTCTCTCTCTTTTCTCCGAAACTCTCTTTCGCTCTTTCTTTATTCTATTTATGTAAGTGTTTATTAAATGCTATTTGATTAATTGAAGCTTTGGTTTAATAATAATAATAATAATAATAATAATAATAATAATAATAATAATAATAATAATAATAATAATAATAATAATAATAATAATAATAATAATAATAATATACAATATATTTACAAAAGAATAGATAATAATTAATGAATAAATTAATATAATATAATAATAATAATAAATGAAAAAATGTCTGAAGTGGTAGCTATAGAAATGGCTCCTACTAGTGTAATAAAAGTTTGTATAATAATACATTTGGAAATAAAATAATGGAGGATAATAGTTTTTCTAGAGTCAAGAGTGTTAACCAATGTGTTTTAAAATTTTCCCTTAATCCTACTGAAGAAA